>WBNM01034701.1:43368-111265 GCA_013399055.1 Ramphastos sulfuratus | reverse complement strand
ACACACTTAAAAACTATTCTGCCTATAACAGGAACCATGATTACCAAGAACACAGACCAATGGACCTGACACTGCTTAGCTATTTTTAATATTCTAATGAGAAATGGACATTTTAAAATAAAAAAGTAAATAACATTTTCTTTTAAACAGAGGAAGTAATCTGTTTTCTTAGAGCATTCAAAAACATTATAAGAAATGTGCCCCAGCTTAGACAGTGACAAAACTAACTACCTAAAATAAGGAATTCTTTTATTACACATTTCCACTTGAATTAAACTATTAGAAGATATTAAAATTCTGGCTTGGCTGAGATTTGGAGGGAGTGGGTTCAGCTATTTCTAACGAGTCGTTAATCACAGACAGACCAGAAAAATACTGAAGAATCAAGGATTAAGTCTAGATTAAGCATTTGACTTGATAATAAACCAAAACCAGACTAGTCTTGGGCTGAAAACTTGATATATTTGAGGCTCTGATATATCTGAAATTTTTTCTTCAATGCAGTAGTCAAACTGGAAGCTGAAGTATTAAAAGAGTACAACAGTACCAGGCACAGTGCATTTAAAACATGTCATTAAAGACTTATTGTGGAGACTTAAGGATTCACAAGCTCATTATTTTCCCAGCGCAATGAAAGAGGTTAAAGAGAACTTGAACTGTTGTGCAACAGTCTTGCTTCATCCTGGTAGTGTCCGCTTCCAGTCTTGCAGGACATGGAACATATTTTAAACCAGGAGTTCAAGAAGAGCTCCTGCTCATGCAATGCCTACTCTAATCTTACACCAGCAAGATCCGGGAAGAATTCATTAAAAACAAAGCCAAATAAACAAACAAAAAAAATCACACACCCCACTAAAAAAAGAGTTCTGAGTTGTGCACATAACTACTGAAAGACATTTATATGAAGAGAAAGCAAAAAGCTCATCTAAAGAACCACAATTTATGTGGTGTTACTAAAGTCCTGGTTTCTACAAATGTCTGCCTAAACATTTCTGAGAGTTTGTATTTTATTTAAGATGTTGTATTATGGAAAAAAATCTGGTTTTAATCAGTCAGAACATATTACTGCATTTTGCGGTTAAAAAATTCCACCTTATCTAACCAGGTATGTATAAAAGGAAATACAGTATTCTGCAAAAGGAGCAGGTTAGAAAGGGCTCTTAGGCAAGAAGTAGAGAAGGTCAGCATGTTGATTTGGTATTCATTAGAGAGCAGACTGGTGGAGCTGTCACAAACTTAATTCAGCTATTTCTGCTGGCCTGTAACAAAGCTGACATTTGAGACAAGTGCACTCATCTGCATTTATGTTTCTCAGTATGACAAAGAGCACTTTGAAGGATATGAATTTTCCATTTGGAGAATGAAGCTGAAAGTCCATCTCCTGACACATCTAGAAGGACTAGAACAATCAGGGCATACACTGCTTTCATCTGCTACTGGTGCAAAATCTAGCATTTGGGCTAAAGATAACAGCAGTAGTTCTTATTTCAGAAATGGGAGTGATTTTCCAGACAGTTCCGTACAGAGAAGAAAACAGGTGCATAGATTAATTCATAGATTCATAGAACAGTTCAAACTGGAAGGGACCTTAAAGGTCATCCAGTTCCAACCAGCCTGACACGGACACTGAAGCAAGATGCTCAAAGCCTCATCTAACCTGGCCTTGAATACCTCCAAGGAGGCAGCATCCACAACCTCCCTGGTAACCTGCTTGAATGTCTCACCACCCTCACTGTCAAGAATTTCTTCCTAATCTCTAGTCTAAATCTTCCCTCCTCAAATTTCAATACACTCCCTCTCTTCCTATCACAACAAGCACTTGTAGAAATCCCCTCCCCAGCTTTCTTACAGGTGCCTTTCAGGTACTGGAAGATTGCTAGAAGAGCTCCCTAGAGCCTTCTTTTCTCCAGGCTGAATAGCCCCAACTCTGGCAGCCTGTCCCGACAGGGAAGGTGCTCTAACCCTCTGATCAGCTTTATGGCCCTTCTCTGGACCTGCACCAGCAGTTTGTTGTCCCTCTTATGCTGAGGGCACCAGAACGGGACACAGTACTGCAGGTGATGTCTCACAAGAGCAGAGTTGAGAGGGGAGAATCACATCCCTCGTCCTGCTGGTCACACTTCTTTTGATACGGCCCAGAATACAGTTGGCTTTCTGGGCAGCATTTGTGAACACTACATATACCTATATATATGTATATGTATGTTTTATATATATATATATATATATTCCCATCTGTTGTTCTGGTGGTGTATTAGAAGTCATATGGGCACCATCAGTAAGTCCAAGTGAAGACAGACCACAGCACCTCTTTCAGAAAATGCCAGTCCCACTGTCTAACAGCAGCTGGAACTTGCACAAGGCAAGTGTCAGCCATCTATTCAATGAGAAGGAAATAGCCCTGACTTAGGGTGAATCATACTAAGCAAAGTACCACTTACAGTTACATTTTATGGTATTCTATTTTTTTGTGTGTGTTTTATAAACTCTCCAGGATTTTGCCAAGAAGTATGCTATGAGCTAATTCTTCCATTCTGGAGCACTCTGGATATGCACCACTGAAGTAATTGGTGGCTGCTCCTTTTCCTTCTTGTCACATGAGGTTACTCACATTAAAACAGCTGGCACTCATCCAATGAAATGCTCATTCAGGCACATTGCCTTGTTGCCCACAGTTAGAGCTTGGTCTAGATGGAACGGTAAATTTCTCTGTTTTCTTCTCTTCATCTGCTCTTTTTCCTATTCAGTATACCAAATCCTGCTACTATATTCAGTAAATGCCCTGAAAGCAGTTTGGCATAGCAAACTTGAGTTACAGTCCTAAAACTTAGACATGACTTTAAGTACTTTTTTGAAAAGAAGGCTTAAACATTCACTTAAAATACTACTCAATTTGACCCAATAACATAATTTAGCAGTAATCTTCTGTACAAAGCTTTTGACTGAGTACTAGATCTTAAATTTAGGGGTCAGGGAAATCATCCTTGATTCAGATTTCAGCTATAGAGTGGCTATCATATTTATGTTTGATTTTACATGTTGCTATTGGTTAAAACATAGACTAGTATTTAATAATCTTAGTACAATTACATACTTAGAGACTTACTAAAACAATGTGGTGGTGATGAGCTAATTTTGAACTAAATAGAGAGCATAAATTGCAAGGTACAGATCACGGTTTGGAATCAGGTATTTCATTCATTTTTCTGTCCTTGCAGGTGAAATTTCTGTTCTGACCTACCTAAACCCTTATTGCCTTATTGCAGAGATCAACTGCAGATTGAAAATTCCACAATCAACAGAAAAAAAAAGAAACCAAACACACACAAACACCAAAACCTAACAAAACCCCCATATCTTAAACCAAACCAGATGATAATTAAGTCAAGCCAGTACCAATGGAAAAATAGCGGCTTTTAGCTGGAAAATGAGGTTCAAGTCTGAGTATAATTTAAGTGTCAATTCACTGGAAAACCAGCAATAATAGCACTTTCTTTTTGCTTTGTATTTGCAACTGAAAAATGAAAGAGAAGCACACCAAGGACATTGTCAGCTGGCACAAGTATCATGCTCTCATTTAACATACAACACTAAAAGTTATTCCTCCCCTTACCTCAGTAGTGGACCCACCTCTGCTCACAGACATCCTGATCTCTCTCAGATCTCTTATCTGCAAAACACATGTATTTTGCCTCTGTTCCCTTGGTCATGGTGTTACCTGCCAAGCTGTTACTCCAATACACCCCTTACTTCCTGCTAGTTTTTATGAACCTGAGGTGAACCCAGTTGCTGGGTTTTGCTTTTCTGGTGGTGCATGGTGCCAAGAATTTCTGGGCGGAAAGTCTGAAAGTAACTTAGATGCTCAAGAAAATGCTCAGCGGGTGAGGGGTGTGTGCTACAGCCAGGGGAGCACCTAAAGAAATAATTCCTTCTCCTGCTAAGATATTATTTTTCAGTCCCAATTAGACTACACATTGGCTCAGATTAAAGCGTGATAATCAACTCAATGTTAATCCAACTGTCATTTGAGAGGCTAATAATTCAAGGACCAGTTATTATTTAACAGTCCATGAAAATGTATATGGAATAGTTAGAGAAACCTTGAAGCCAAAAGTGAATGTCTCGTGTGGACGCCATGGCAGACTCACATATTTCACTTCAGCATTGCAGATAATCACAGATGTGTTTCATTTTACTAATCAATTAGTATGAACTAAAGAATGGTTAATCATATGAACTATTGCATGAAGATACTTCAAAGTAATGAGTTGTAGCTAAATAAAGCACATTTGCAAGTACTTTTATAGCTTATTTTTACTATGTTCCTATGATAATAAATCACTTGTCGCATGCCAAACCATAAACTTAACTCAAGCCAGTTCTACTTTATCAATACTTGAGGTCTCATTATTCCAAATCTTATTTCCCTTTTCTTTTTTTTTTTTTTTTTTTTTTTTTCCCTCTGCTTCAGCTTACACACAGCTTGAAATACATTCAGAGAAAACTTCTGCTGGGAGGACTGTTTCTACTAGCATCACAGAACTCTGGTCTTTCAAGACATTTACAATATTCTATTAAAAATAACAATTATGCTGTAGTATGGCAGGGCGATAGATCAGATCATATGAAATCAAAGGACATTTTTAGAAAAAAAAAGAAAAGTGCAAATAGAAGCCCAAATACACACACCTCTAAGATTTCAAACTCACACTGTGCAACCACAGGCTTCTCATAGAATCGTAGCATCACAGAACAGTGTGAGCTGGAAGGGACTTTAAAGATTATCTAGTTTGAACCACTCTGCCATGGGCAGGGACATTTTCCGCTAGACCAGGCTGCCCAAGACCTCATCCACCAGGACCTTCAATACCTCCAGGAGATGGCATCCACACCCAGGCAACCATTCCAGTGTCTCACCATCCTTATTGTGAAGAACTTCTTCCTAGTGTCTAATCTAAAATTACCTTCCTCGAGCTTAAATCCATCCCCTCTCTTCCTATCACAACAAGCCATTGTAAAAGGTCTCAGCTTTCTTGTGGGCCCTTTTCAGGTACTGGAAAGCTGCTAGAAGGTCTCTGCAGAGCCGCCTTTTCTCCAGGCTGAACTGCTCCAGCTCTGGCAGCCTGTCCCAATAGGGGAGGTGCTCCAACCCTTCTCTGGACCTGCTCCAGCAGTTTGATGCCCCTCTTATGCTGGGGACACCAGAACTGGACACAGTATTCAAGATGGTGTCTCACAAGAGCAGAGAAGAGGGTGAGAATCACTTCCCTCACCCTGCTGGTCACACTTCTCTTGCCGCAGCTTATCTATCACTGCTTCCATTTCCAACACAGTATTTTGCAGTGCAGCTTCTGAGTTCAAACTTCGTTTGCGTGACATTTCAGATTCTTAGCTGAAGGATAGAACAGTAAGGGAAGATCTACATGTCCTCTTCATAACAGAATTAAACAATTAATAAAAGATACACACATCTGAGTAGAAAGAGACTTGGAAAGTTTCACAGATAAAATAAGGACAAGATGCTTTTTCTGTGGCCTTAACATTAAACATCCAAACTTATGCTAGCAAATTTGGTAAATAGGGAATTAGACAAGACAGCATTTAATGCATAGAAAACTAAAGTTGTTTCTTTAAGTATATGAACTCACAATGCCTAATCTATGTTAACAACAAGTGAAAGGTATAACTCAACCTTTCTTTACAACCACAGAAATGAAAAAAAAAAAAAAAAGGTAGTTTTAAAGTGCTACTTTCTTGTTACCTCTTCTTCCTTCAGAATATCAGCTGGAGAAATGATGATCCTCTAGACAAACTTACGTGTGAGGAATCCTGCTAATTTATACATTCATAGAATCATACAATCATAGAATGGTCCAGGCTGGAAGGGACCTCCAAAGGTCATCTAGTCCAATCTCCCCACAGTCAACATGGACAACATGGACAACTAGAGGCAACTAGACCAGGTTGTCCAGAGCCTCATCAAGCCTCACCTTAGCTTTGAATGATTTATAAAGGATTTTAGACATTTTCATCTTACTCAGTCCAGAATATATTTAAATTAGGGATGCAGAACTGATCTTGCCTTAAATGGCCTGCTGACCGTCTTCACAACAGATGGGATAACACCAGGAAAATGTAGAATCAGCCTGCCTAAACCCTCTCAAACAGCTTTAGTCATTTTTGTGTAACCATTTATTGTGACAGGGACACAGGTAATGAAAAATAAATGTGCTTACATTTTGGTGAAAAGACTAGCAATTTAGAGAGATGTACAAATCCAATTATTCCTGGAGAAAGAGAGAGAGAGATCTTAATATTTGACACATTCAGATAATGTGGCAAATTTATACAGACTTCCTCCAGACAAATTATTCATTTGATTTATCATAGTCTTTGAAGTTTTCCCTACTGTCAAGGCAGACAAACTTTTTTTCCCACTGACAAAATGAGCCAATGCTGATTATACAAGTATGTTTTTCATGGCACTTTGGAGAGATATAAAACCATGAAGCCCTTGGAAGTATTTATTTGGAACCTTCAATTAACTAATTTTGGTCTCAGAAAACTTCTCTTTGGAGAAAAGACATGAATTTGTTTCACTGAGTACATTACCTCAAGTCTGTATCTTCTGCATTCATTGTTTCTGAGAGACACGCCTACAGTTCGTGAGAAACAGTTTCTCTTTAGCCATATAAAACATACATCGACCAGCATGCAAATACATAGGCACTCATACATGCTCTGCAATGTGGAAAAAATAATTAAGGAATGCTCAAATGGTAATAGAGTCTCCTCTGTTGTTCCTGTGCATGATCAACAATAGCTTCTTAAGGTCACACAATACTGATGGAGGGCTGAGCATCATTTCATACACACAGTAGTTTTTAAAAACACTACATGAAAGTAGAGGTCTTTAATTTCATTTTTTAATTTTCTTGATAGAAAGACCTCTTTTCCCTGCAGAAGAGAAGGCTCAGGTGGACCATATCACACCTACAAAGAGAACTCTCTTCACAAGAAGCTACATGGAGATGACTATGTGTAATGAGTTGTGATGGTTTGGGAGTTACTTGTCCCTCTGCACTTTATAAAATCACCCAGACTAGACTGAGCCGGCTGCAAGTTAAGGAATGAAGCTCTATTTACAGCTTAGCACAATATACAAGCAGATATATACACAATGTACATGAATATTCACAGAAATATACAACTTAAAGGTAATACAGAAACACAACACCCCTCCTAGAAATCAGAGTCCCCAGGAGGGGCTCCCAACCATCCTTCCACCTTCTTTCCACCCCTATACCTTACCCCAGGGTTTGCCTTATGTGCAAGGTGAGTTTGGAGCATCAGCCAGGGGGGTTAGAAGGAGACTGATTAGTTAGGTTAGCAGAGAGGCCAGGAGATCAAAACCTGCAGCTAGAGAGCAAGACTAGACTCTCTGTGTCTTATCTATGTTTGTGCTCTTGTTCTTATGCATCTCAGCAAGCCTATGAGTGAAGTAGACATCACCATTGTTTTCTTTTCACAGCCTATAATATAATTTCTTCACTAAAATATTCCAATTAGTCTGAAACCAGCACATTAGTGTAGGTTACACCAGGAGACATTTCACTTCTATGTAAGAAACCCATTTTTAACAGTGGGAACAATTTTTTATTGTAACTGCCTCCCCAGTGAAATGGTGGAGTCATCAACACTGGAGGTCTTCAATATGCAAATAGTATGCAAATAGTTTGTAGACAGATAGTCTATGTAACTTCGTCTGGGCTCCCTTTAACATGAGAGGTTGGATCGGATAATCTCTCCCAAACTGAGTTGTCTTGTGATTGATGATTTCAATACATAACTATAGAACCATAGAATTGTTTCAATTGGGTAAGACCTTTAAGATCATCAAGTCCAACCATCAACCCAACATCACCATGGCTATTAAACCATGTCCCAAACTGCTGTGTCTACTTGTTTTTTTGAACACTTCCAGGGACTGTGACTCTACCACCTTCCTACACAGGCTATTTCAATGCTTCACCACTCTTCAAGTAAAGAAATTTTTCCTGATATCCAATCTAAACCTCCCCTGGCAAAAGTTGTGGCCATTTCGTCTCATCTTATTGGTAGTTAGTTGAAAGAAGAGACCAACATCCACCTCACTACAACCACCTTTCAGTTAGCTGTACAGAGCAATGAGGTCTCCCTGCAGCCTTCTCTTCTCCAGACTAGCAATCCCAGTTCCTTCATCTGCTCCTTATAAGACCCTTATCAGCTTTGCTGCCCTTCCCTGGACATGCTCCAGCACTTCAGAGCCTTGTAGTGAGGGCCCAAAACTGAGCATGTGAGGTGTGGCCTCACTTCTGCTGAATATGGGGGCACAATCATTTCCCTACATCAGCTGCCCACACACAGTCAAGGATGCCATTGGCCATCTTGGCTACCTGAGCACACTGCTGGCTCATGTTCAGCCATCTGTCAGACAGCATTCCCAAGCTCTTTTCTGCCAGGCAGCTTTCCAGCCATTCTCCCCAAAGCATTGCATGAGGTTGTTGAATTGAACCATTCCTTTAAGTGTGGCTCTGTGTGTGTGTGTGCCTATACATGTGTGCGCATGCATATGAGTGTGTTTTAGCAAATAATCCAGTGACCTACAGGTTAGCTGGGGCTCTTATTGTAGCTCACTGGGCTTGGTGTCTGTATTTTGAGCTGATGTAAATTATGCAACTCTTTCCTGATTTTGAATACTACGGGGTCACTAATGGTAGAAAGTAAGTTATGTGCAGGAGAGGAGAACTGATGTGTCTCTAACTGGCTGGTCTAGTCCACTCTTGCCTCCAAGAATTTGGAAAGCAAAGCCTGGCAATACATGTCAACCCTAGGGACATCAGACTGAGGGTCTTTGATTCCCCCTTTTTGCATGCATGACTGTTTGTCCCATGCACAGACACGCAAGTCTGTGAGATGGCCAAGAAAGTAATTGCGCAAATAGCTGAGGGTGTGCCAGGAGGCCTAGGTCATATATTGCTCACACAACTGATGCTGAGAGCAGCTCTATTTTCTCAATTGCTTTGCCATTTCAAGAAGTGCATGCATTTTGCAGTTACACTGTGACAGGAAGAGCAAGTAGGTGTCTGTAAGTTCATCGTAACTGTTCATGCATGATATGGGATCAGATCTGGAAAATTGCATATTCTAGATAACGTTACTGAATATTGAAACGACCACTCCATTAACTTCCCCCCCCCCACCCATTTGTTTCTACCAGAAGGTGCCTATTCCACACACTTAACAGTATAAAACTAGCTTTTACTCAGGATATGTTAATTAGTTCAATACCTCAAGGTTTTTTTTGTTTTTGCAATAATGTATTTGTCCCCAAAGCGAATAGCAACTCAAATCATGCAATGTCTTTGTTTCCATAGTAACCACATTGTTTCAACTCATACAAATGAAATACCAAATGCATGAAGTCTTAAAATACCTTACATTACTTAATTAATGAAAAATGATAAGACTGGTTTTCTTAATAGAGATAAAAGAGTAACAGTGCATACTTTGTACTTTCCCTCTATGAATTTCAACTACTTTTAAAAGAGAGAAACATTATGATCTTTACAGGTTATTCAACTTCCCTAAGATTAAATGCCTTTAATTCAAAACCCACCTTGCCTTCAGCAGTACTATTTTTTTCTACTAAGTCAGTGGTCTTTGAATGAGAGTCCTAAGAAGCCAGTGAAGTTAAGGTCTCTCTCGCCACAGATACCATGTACTGGTAAAACATGTAGTCTGGGCGCTCAAGATACTGATTAATTATTACTTTGTTGTCATAGTAGTATTGGTATACTTGATATCAAAATATTGCTTACATGGCATACACATGATTACTGATGACAAAAAAGCAATGGCTTGAAGATACGTAGGTTGGACATAACAGGGGTATCTTCTTGCCTCCGTTCATTGACTCGGGATTCAATCGAAAAAAATTAGTGGATAAACATTCCCAATTTAGACTTCTAAAACTAACAATTCAGAAAGAACTTAGGAATTTTTTTTTGTCTTGCTGCCAAATGTAATTTTCAAAATACATATGTGAAAAAAAAAGATTTCAGTACTTCCTGATGGGTTTGTTCAAACTTTTGAGGCTGCGTGTTCCCATTACTAAAGATAGGCTGCAGTANAGCTTCATTCCTTAACTTCCAGACGGCTGAGCCTAGTCTGGGTGATTTTACAAAGTGTGGGGGGCAGGGAACTCCCAAACCATCACACTCCAGTGTATGACATTATATGATGGGTGCTTTTCAAAGTAAATACAAGTCTGGTTTGCTTGTTGTGGTTTTTTTTGTTTTTGTTTTTGTTTTTTTGTTGTTATTTTGGTTTGGTTTGGTCTTTTTTTTTAATTTTGCAGAGTTCTCTAGAGGTACCTTCAGAAATTACTTGAGGCTCAGGGCAGAACAACTGTCACCAAAATCAATCATGAATCAGAGAAATGGAAATGACCATAAAAGTAATTAATCTAATAATAGCACAACTTTGTGACTTTCCTTCAGGAAATGTTGTGCATGGTAGATCAGCTGTTCACCCTGACAATGGCAGAAAAGGTCCTGTGACCCTAGTGGACAATAAGGTGAATGTGCTCTCACAGGAAAGGTGGCTGTTGTCACCTTAAAGGTGTTCACATACTGGAAAATTTGCCCAAAGAAGCTGTGGTGTTCCATTCTCAAAGATATTCAAAATAGTCCTAGCAACCTGCTCTCATTGTACAGAGGGCTGGACTAGATAACTTCCAGAGGTCTCTTCCAAACTAAACTATTCTGTAATTCTGTAATTAAGACATTTATTCTCATAAATCACAAATTTGCCTAAAATCATTAAAATCTGACGATCTTTTAAGAGAGATAGTTGAGCCTTAAACTTAGTGAAGTATATTGATTTATAAGTTTTCTTATACACTATTTTATCTTTCACCAGAACTAGGAGGCCTATGAACTAAACTCACGCGCTTTTAATAAAAGTACAAGGAATTAATATATATCTATGAATTGAAGAATTTGCTTTAAATATTTAAGGACACAGATTTCAGGAGAATCAGATTTTAGGGGGTTTGTGAACTTTATCAGATATGACTAATACATCCATCATTATAGTACATAGGTGCCAACTTCTTTTGTATGTTTGATTACAGTATTTACAGTATAAACTGTCAGTGAATAACATGGCTACATACTTTGTTCTATTAACTTCACTGAATCTTTTCTTTGAATTCTTATCTGCTGCAGGATATCAAGTTTCAGGGAATAATATAATATCTAAGTAGTGTACAATTACAGAAACATCACACCTTTTTTACCTCACCTGGAATCTGTCACAAAGAAAGTGTAATTTATTAAGGGATGTTTTTGGTTTTCAGGGCAATTTTGAGAGATGATAAATAAACCAGAACAGGAAATCTGAGGCATCTTCAGCCTTCATTATTTAACACACTCTACTAAAAAAGAAAGATCTGACATACTTTGTCCATTCAGCATTGGCTGGGCACTCTAAGCAAGGGTGGAAAAATTGTTACCCTTTTTCAAGACTTGGTCTGTCAGCATGTGGCACCAGATGTGGTTTTGTGCTTCTGGGCTGCACTGGCGGGCATGAAAGTTTCAAAGAGCTTTAATTTAAAAACCTTTCAATGCATAGAACAGATTCATGCCTGCTTTTAGCTGCTTTTAACATTTGGTTGCTTGGCATGAAAGCTGTGGAGCAAAAGGAAGAAAAAGCCTTAAGATATGTGTAGATTGCTTTACGCAGAAGTACAAATTAAATTAAGATAATTTAATACTATACAGCATTAGGAAAGTGTAAAGAAAAGAGCACCATTGTAATGAATTACAAATCCTTATAGAAAACTTGTTCCTATATCTCAGTTTTCCCTCAAAAGCCTGGCTGCCTTATTTTCCTCTGTTCCATGAAATTGTGCCTTCTAAATTTTTTTTTTCTTTTCTTTTTCCATGGTGGAAAATGCCACTTAACTGAAGTGAAATCCTTAATTCTTTTGAGGGTATACAGTATGGGTCTCCTAATTAGGACATCCTGTGGAAACTCAATTTAAAAATAGACTGGAGAAAGAGGAAAGAAATACTATCTAATACTTTGTACGGAAATAATGCATCAATTAAACAAAAACACAAGCTAAAAATTGCACACTCTTCGTTTTTCCCTAGAGGTCTTGCAAAAGGCTGAAAGCACTTTCAGTTTAGCTTCACAGATTCTAAATTTTGAGTGCTATTCTGCAATTATTCTGTAATTAGTAATTTTGATACTGACAATGGAGTTCATAATTTCACACCAGGATGATCATCACTTAAAACCATTTACTTCAGCTCAGTACATCTCCTGTTAATTGGAATGTTTTGCTAGTGGTGTGCTCCCATTAAGACACAGCCATGTCATTATAGCCATTAGGCTCAACCTCTTCTCTTGAATACAACCCAGGAAACAGCCCCCACCTCGAATACGTGCATATTGATAGCTGGAACTGGCTACACTAATGGCTATCTTGTTCAATTGTGAGTTTTAGGTGAAACAGAAGAATTAGTATGCAAAATATTGCCATCTCTCTTGCACGAGGTCAGATTCTGCAATTACTTCAGTCACGTCTGGCCTTAAGAAGCTGAAAATTTATGCCTGCCTGCAGCAAGTTTTAAAGAGAAGTTTTGCTGTATGCAAAGGGCTAAACCCAGGCATTAGTTGAATCAGATGATTTCTAGAGGTGTAGTTCAGCTCATAATTCATCCTCAACTACTTAGATTTCAGACTTTTTAAAACTGTTACTCATTTCAGCAGGGACTGCAGTTTCACCTGTGATTATGCATTATGCACTGACGTTTTCTATTATTGAATTATGTTTTCACATACAGCGATGTCAAACTTTACTTCTACCAGATTAAATTTTGCAGTTACAGTGTTTCCCTGGTCTGATTTTATTTGATTTTTATTTTTATGGAAATTACAGATAAAATCATCAGCTAATTTCACAAAACAGACTGATGAAAATGTGCTCTGTCAATAAAAAAATCTTGCTCTGCTGTCTCAGTGGTTTCTCTGCCAGGTATATGGCTTTTTCTGCCACTCCTTCCAAATTCAGGTACGATCTGAAAACTGTACATCACAGTTTTGCAACTAAAAATTCTGAAGACTGTCAACCCTATCTGAGCCTCAGCTGACCAGATGGTATGTGTACCATCATAGTACAGCTCAGGGCTACTAAAACCAAATTACATTATCATTGTAACAATTTCTCTCACCTTACGACTCAACACAGGGTCATACTCCAGATCTACAAGCAGAGAGTTTCTCTCTCCTGTGCCTTCAGTTCCCCTCCCATGAGAACCCACTACTTAATGCATGGAAGTTCAACTGAAAATTGAAATGAAGCAAGTGCCATAAATTGATGAGAGACAGAGAAAAGAATTTTAGAAAGAGACAAGATCTGATAGACTAGCAATGGATAAATATTGATCCTTTTGAGGCTAGATCAGAAGGAAGTGCTGGGAAAAATCAGGATGGACACATGGAAAAAGAGTGAGCAAAGAATGACTTTGGAAAAGGATCCTGGGACTGGGAGTCCACTGAGCTGGAAATCCCTCTGCAAGTACAGCCAGGCATGAGTGCCTGGAAATGAATGGGGAAAATAACAGGGAAGATGCTGAAAATTATAACCTCAGGAATTAAAGAGGGGTACATGGTTGAAAGATAAAAGTGAGGGGAGGAAGAAGCAGAGAAGAAGGACTGGGGGAAGGTCAACATGAATTAGTTGAGAATCTACATATGGGATTACTGTCATGGGGAAACAGCTGAATAGGAAAAGAAAGCTAAAGAAAGCTTTGCAGGGTAGAGACTCTGGGTCAAAAGACCAGAGAGGGCAAACTCCTGCACACAACAGTGGTGTGTGAGAAGAGGGGCTTACTGAGAACAGATGAGCATTCATGGATGGAATACCAAGGAGTCTAGGAACCAATGGAAAAGTTTCAGAATAGATGAAGAGCCAGAGAAATGGCACTCTTGGTGCATGGATGCATGGAATATACAACTGGAAAAGGAGACTAAGACAGGCTGTTAGAAAAAGGAAAGACTGAGTCAATGGAAAGAAGATGGGAAGTAGAAATTAGTCTTTGTCAGAGGGAGTGGCCTCTAAGGTGAATGATTTTTCCAGCCTTTGTGTGGGTTTCTATTGACAGAGGAAGAAGACAGCTCCAAGTAACATTCTTATAATTGTCAAATGTTCCCTACAGTATTAGCTGTATTTCACATTTAGCAAAACACTTCCATCTGACAGCAGAAATACAATTACATAATTTTGATATATTATATGAACAAAACTAACAGAAGCACCAACATGTTTTTTAATTGTTTCTCACAATTACTTTTTTGCAACCCTGGGAATTCTGCTTAGAAACAAAAAGTGAGAAGTAAAAAACTTAAATAATCAAATGGTTGTCTCTGGAAATGCTACTCTTTTGTAGGCAATAAAAGAGGGAAATATCCAAAGATCCTTTTCTAAGTTATCAAACTGTGATTTCTGTTTCTATTAATTTTACTGCTGATTTGATTTAGGTAGGATTTCACCCCATCTTTCTTTGAAAAGCAAACTAAAAAATAAAGCTCTTTTCTCCTACCTCTGCTTCTAATTAATAAGAGGCTATAATGTTAATACGATTGTTTAGTTTCCTTTTTTTGTTAAGGACATTTCAGTGCAAGGATCAGCTTTTTACTCTTTGCAAGTTAGCAGAACATTAGATGATATTATTTCTTCTGTCTACTACCAAATCTAATGTATAATACAATGCAACTTGTCATTAGCTTGAGTTAGGTTGAGAGTTTGGTATTCTTACTAGCTCTCCAAAGAGAAGCCTCTGCAGAGTCTCTGTTTTGGTTTCGTTTGTATATATTTTTTCTTTTTCAACATTGCCAATCAAAGAAGAAACTAAAGTGGTTTCATTTCCCATATTACAGTTTCTTCACAAAATGTATTTTCTTACAAAACGTGTGACAGTTTTATCCTACAAGAATTCGTTGCTTTGGAAAGTGCCCTATAATTTTAAGCATCTGCTTTTAAGGAATGATTGATGTAAATTGTGACTCTAACAGAGTTACTTATGTAAGCTGATAATCTGTCCTGACTAACTGTGACGCTGATACTTACTCTGGAAAACAGATAAGGTACCTTACTATATTTATCATGACAAATGTCCCACAGATAAGTTATTTTTGAGGCCATACTACTTAAACTTACATAGAAACCTAAGGTTATAGAATCATAGAAGGGTAAGGTTGGAAGGGACCTCACGGATCATCTAGTTCCAACCCCCTACCATAGGCAGGGACACCTCCCACTAGTACAGGTCACTCAAGGCCTCGTCCAACCTGGCCTTGGACACCTCCAGAGAGGGAGCATCCACAACCTCCCTGGGCAACCTGTTCCAGTGCCTCACCACCCTCACTGTAAAGAACTTCCTCCTAACATCCAGTCTAAATTTTCCCTCTGCCAGTTTAAACCCATTGCCCCTTGTCCTGTCATGACAACACCTTGTAAATAACCCCTTTGCAGCCTTTCTGTAGGCCCCCTTCAGATATTGGAAGGCTACTACAAGGTCTCCTCGAAGCCGTCTCTTCTCCAGGCTGAAGAGCCCCAACTCTCTCAGTCTGTCCTCACAGCCGAGCTGCTCCAGCCCTCTGATCATCTTCATGGCCTACATCTTCAAGGTTCTACATGAATCTTAAAAGCTGTCTTTAAAAACATGAACACAGATATTTCAGTCTAACCTAGGACAATCAAGGATACATTTACAGTATGATTATGACAGCTCTCAAGTATTTGATCTAGCAAAGTGGTGACATAACTTTGTCATAAGAATGGGAAAATATTTAATTTTTTATTGTGCTACTCAATGGATACACACCAAATAGATTTAAGTTCGGCTAGGCTGTAGCTATTTCTTGGGAGCAGGTTCCACCACATGTAGAATTGACTTTTTTTGCCCTGACACCAAGTCACATCCTACACTGCAGGAACTTGTCCCCAGATTAGCCCTACTGCTAAACCGCACTGCACTCCTCTGATAGAGACACCTTGCCCTCACACTTCCCTATGTCACATGGTCCTACAACTGCTGGCATTCAAGACTTGTGTCCAGCCCCCTAGCAACACTTTGTCTCACACCCAAGAAGCGAAAGCTTTACCTAACAAAGTGCTTCAGAAGCATACTAAAATATAAATTGTGAATGTATGGGGTTCACTGAGTTTCAGTTCTATCTTTATTACCAGATACACCTCCAGTCTAGGATGCAGTAACAGCCCAGCTGTCACTGCCATCCCTCTATACCACAGTTGACACATTCAGTGTGGACAGCACTTCACTGCACAGATTTCCAATCTGTATGGTCAGTTCTGTGACCTGGTTTGGACTGCAACACGATAAAGAATCAGCTGGTGTTAAAGCAGGCTCAATGTGCTGATTTATGTCTTTCAAAGGCATGTTGGCTGCAATTGCAAATATGTTCTTCATATATTCATAAATGTGTAGAGAAACAAATATATAGAATACGGATCTGAAAGTAAGATGTTCATATCTGATGCTTATTCATTTCATGAGTCCTACATGCAATTGCCACTCTGAACTTTTGAAAATAGCAGATAAAACTGCAGTCTTTGCAGTCACCCGTGTTTCTATAGCCAAAGCTGACTCCCCTGTATCTTATATTTGGGCCAAAACTAGCGAAAATACTTCACAATGGGAAAAAACCCATTCCTAGCTGCTAATACTGCAATAATCAGACCTCTCTGTGTTCCTTACATCCACAGACAAGGTAAGACCACTTAGGAAGATTAAAGCCTGACTCATCTCACTAGTTTAAAGGTATTTTAGTATTTATCCAACACTTGCTGTATGCCAAAGGCAAAATGCTCTTTTCCAATGTTTTTATTCAGTACTAACCATTTCTCTTATATTGCTAGGTTTTGCTATTTGTTCAAGGAATATGTCACTGTTTGAATAGAAAACTGCTTGTGAACATAAAATCATGTCTGACTTAACCCCCACAGAGGCTTCCCTGCAAATCCCAAATCACTTATGAAAAAAAATACTTAGGCAAAACAAGGTTTACTATTTCTTTAAGAGATTCTGGAAATGGCATACAGCAGCATGCTTTTAAAGCATAATTATATTACTTTCTTGAGTATTTATTTAAGGAAACAGTAGTCCTGACTGATAACACCTGGCAAAGAAAAAATATATTTGTTACAAGAACTGCATTCTTTTAAACAGAGTTTAAACTACTATAAGAGATCCAGTTTGCAATGGACCTCCATAGACAGTTGTAGCAGAAAAACTGAGGAGGTGGTGAGCTGTGACAGAGAGGGTAGAGCAAGGTGCTGAAGGGCTAGAAATTGTGAGGCAATCTTCACACTGAAGTCAGTATATTGTAAAGTAATTCTGACTCACTGAGTCCCTTTAAACACTGTAAAAATATAATTATATAGCTGTGCTGGTTTGAGGCTAATTGGAATATTTTAATAGGAGAAATTAGATCTATGGCTATGAAAAGAAAATAATAGTGATTTTTATATTACCTATTGGTTTTGCTTAGAGATACGAAAACAATAAACAATTAACAAAGTTTCTCAGTCTCTGGCTGCTGCTTGTCATGTTAACTGTCTCTGCTTGAATCTGTGTAACCCAAATTAAGCATTCTCCTTCTAACCTTTTGTTGGCTTTTTCTGCATCTCACCCTTGCATGTAAGCCTTTTCAAATAAAGAAGAGGGTGGGAAGAAGGAGGGGAGTTAGTTCAGAGCTTTCCTGTGTCATTCTGCTGTTTGGGAGGGATTTTGAATTTCTGTATTAATTTTAACTTGTATATAGTTGTAAATATCTGTATATATTGCGTATACATGCTTGTAAATTTGTGCTAGGCTGTAAAACACAGCTTCATCCTTAACTTCCAGCTGGCTGAGTTAGTCTGGTGAATCGTGGCAGGTAGGAACTCCCAAACTACCACAATAGCTCACTAATTTTCACTATGATATTAAAAGGATAGAGGAATTTTCTAAAGAAAACTGTAAAGTCAACATCTGATACTACATGTGATGATAAAATGGAAAGGGAAGGAATAGCATAAAATTATAATAATATTTTATATATAGATAATGTATATAAACTGCATAATAATAATAACAGCCAGTTCTCAGAAAAGCGTAAGCTGAGGTGTGTGATCATGTGCCCGTGGTAGAACATTACCCAATTTGCATAACAGCCAGTGAATTCCAGCTGTAAACTAATGCTATTTCCTCATTAAACCTGATAATTTAATGATGCTCTATTTACGTATTTTCAACTGGTATGACAATCTTTGCAATGCATGCATCTTACTTCCCATCTAAGATCTATTTTAAATTTACATATGTGGCCAAAAAAATTGCTCTACTTCAATGTACCATAAACAATGATCTCTTCTATTTCTGTTATCTGACACCATTTATTTCACATGACCACTGAAAATGTATTCATTATGGGATCAGTATATGCTTGTGTTCAGGAAATTGAATTATGAATGCAAGTTTCCTTACCTGGCCTATCATGTCACTACAGAGAGATACTGCCACAGCTTCTGAATTCTCAGCAAGGTCTGGACTCCAGGGTAGGGTTAGTTCCTTGGTGAGAAAGAAATTAATTGACACAGACAGAGTTTATGGCATCCTTGCATCTTTTATTTATGGCAGATGCAATTTTAAGGAGCAGAATTAGATAGCAAAGTCAGCATGTGGTATGTGACTTGGAGACTGGTTCTGAAACTTCAGAGAAGTGTCCCTCATTTCTCTGAGCAAAGGAAGGGCTCTGCTTAAGATCCTTTCCCCAGATACTCAGACTCTTAGTTTTATTTGATGTACTTTTTTTTTTCCTTTGGTAGCTACTGACTTGATTTCAAAAATTATTAAACTAACTTAAGACCTGCCATTGTTAAAAGGGATATTCCTGCTTTCACTCTTTCATTAGCACTACAGCATGTGGGAATATATAGTCATTTACATTAAAATATTATTCTTACTGAAAACAAATCCTTCCCAAAAATGCATGATTGTAACATCCAGCACCAGTGAGGCAGTGGACAACAGGTAAGCAAGTGGAGAAGCAGAACTATCCCTCCTATTGATGAGATCTAAGATTAGGTGAAACTGCTCACAGAGCTGTACATGACAATTTCCTCAGAGATTTCTAGAGTCTACAGTATTTTCTTTAGGCTTATGACTGTCAAAAGGTCTTGCAGCCCTTTGTAATTAGCCCTTAGTAACTACTAAAAGTAGTTACTTTTACTTGGAAATGCTACTGATTTGTTTTTATGGAACCCTTGAATTTGAAGGATCCATTTACAAAGCACAAGCAGTCCACGAAGCATTCTATTTCAGCCACTCTAACTCCTGAGTAACTTTTTCAGATCTTGAATAAGCTCAGCATAGCATATTTATGTCTCTCATGGTAACATCTGTATGCTTTGCCACACAAAGGTGCAGCTTCCATGCAAAGAAGCAGTTTACCACTAGCACTACGAATCACAGAATGTTAGGGGTTGGAAGGGACCTTGAAAGACCATCTAGTCCAGCCCCCAAAAAGGGTCAGTCAGCTAAGTCAGAAATATTTTATTTGTGTGTCATTATAGTTTGCTTATCTTTCCAGATTAATAAATTACAACTGCAGGATGCTGAGTATCCTCAAGCAAGTATCTTTAGAAGCGCAAGGGTCACTCATCAGTGCAGAAAAATACAACAGCCACTCAAAAAACTTGGTCCAACTAATTGTGCAGTGTTTTGCTGGGGAAGGAGTGAAGAGCAGAGAGTGAAAGAGCAGCTTTTTAACAACCTAGAGGGAAAGTATATATTGAGGATATACTATATATGGTATAATACTGTATTATTATATGGTATAATATTACAGTATATAGCTATATACTACTGCTGTATCGCTAGCTGTAGTAAAATGAGCAAAAGCATAGTTCACATCCTGGAAAGGATTATAGGAAAGTATTACTACAGCCTTGCACTTTTAGCACATTTGTTCTATTGTTGGAGTTACACATTCAGATTTGCAATATTTGTATCCTGAGAAATTTGAGAAAGCTGTCTAAACTACTGAGAAATATCTAAATTATCAAAATAATGCAGTTGGATTTATATACTGGCACATTTCCTCTAAGCACGTTACCCCAGCACTAGGAATCCATCTGAACTACGTAATTTCTACGACATGCAAAGTCTGATCTCAGCCTTCAAGTTATAAAAAAACAAGCACATGAAATAAAACTACATTCAGAGAATCAGTATTTTATTTATCAGCAGAGAGAAAAGGAAAAAAACACTGGATTTTGAGCTTTCTATAAAGCCTTTTCTTCTTTAGTGCATGAGACATTTATATCTAAATAAAATGTTGCTGGTGAATCATTGTGAAGCTAAAAGAAACTTGTAATAATTAAAGGCAGAGCTGAGCACTGAAACATCCTCTCCAGGAACACTTACTCAAATATTGTCATTTTAATGCTAGAGAATTCAGGCCAAAATGTAAATACTGATAATTACCCATAACCCACAAATGCCTAATTGATTACTCATGAGTGACAGTTGGTTAAAATTAAACTAATTTATCAACTTTATATGTAAATGTTACAGACTGTGCCTTAATATGAATAATTTATAATTAGAGAACTACCCCAAATTTTTTAAGTAGAACTAATTTTTTTTTTCTCTGTAGCTTTTAATACTTACTATATTTTTGTATCTGGATTCAAGATAAGAATTGGTCAGTAATTTGAAATGCCCACAATAAAGCAATCAGTTTGTAAACAACTGAAGAGTCATATTGTATTCCTTCTTGTGTCCTACTGTAAGTGCTATCATACCTCAGAACTCTGCTCTGCTGGATACTGTATAAAGCTAAAATTAAAATTCACTCTCTACCCAAAATTAGTTAAACAGTACGAGCAAAATCATAGTATAAAAAGATTAAAAAAAAATATAACTTTTTATTAACATTATTTTTTAATTCCTTGTTATATGACATTGTGAACCAACAAAACCACAGACTTCACTGTTTTGGAATTGTGACTACAGAGCCTGATGCGACCTTGCCTTGAACCACTGAGCTCTGTTCTGCAGGGTGACTAAATGCTTAAGGGGACTAAACATGTGGGGAAAAAATGCCTATTTGGAAAATGGCAGCACTAAGACAATAAGAAGAGGGAAAACACAGAAGATACATCAGAAGCTCCATCATGCAGGCTGTCCAAAGGAACCATGGGAAGTTGCTGTTCAAGTGGCATTGAAACACTAGTCTGAATCCATAGCGGGAACACAGAAGCAGAACCTTGGACAATGAGCAGGAGTAAAGTGAGGGCTGAATCAACATTTACAAGGAAGCTAGAGCAGGAGTCTAATGTGGTACATTATCAGAATATGGACAAGCAAGGACATGAGCATGAGAGCAGCTGTATCAGGAACTGAAAGGCTGAAGACACGAGAAACTTCAGCCTGTCTGAAACTGTTGGTTTGGGCAAATGCATGCATACACATATGCATATAAAATAATATATATGTATACATACACCTGTATATGTGTGTATACATATATACAGACACATTCACATACAGTTTGTCAGTGATCAAAAATATCTTGACAAAACTAAAGAACTTCTATGAACATGCATTATTCAATTGATGCAACTGGCTGATTTTCTCCAGACCCCAGTGATTTTTATTTATGTTTCAAGCTATGTTTGTTTCTCCCCAGCTCCTTCTACTTCAGAACTTCTTCCTAACTACAATAAGCTAAAATCAAGCACGCTGATGAGAAGTACTGCCTATGTTTACAGGATGCTGAGATATGACTCTCAGAGAAAGATGTCAAACCTTAGGGTCATTAAAGGTCAGGGTGTTGAAGGTCTGAAAGTTAATTTCTTAGATGCATACTTTGTGAGGGAAAGTTTTAAAAAGAACATTAGGCAGGTGGGGGCAAGGAAACAATTGCTGCCACTTAGAAAGAATGTCCAAGTAGTTTAAGGAACAAAAGGAAGTGTGGGAGCACAGGCACAGAGTAAAGGGGAACTGGCTGAATGTGTTCTAGCAAAAATTAATGAAAACGCTAGAGCTATGTAAGAATGATGGTAGCAAGATAACTGCATAAATCCTTTTCTCTCTCTCTGCAGAAATTTTATTAACAACAAATCATTCCTTTTAAAAAGAAATAGTTGGTTATACATAGCAGCATTTATAAAAAACAGCAATAGAAAAGTTACTTCTCAAATCCCTAATCACATATGACACCAATCCCATACTACAGAAATCTAGATATCAGGGTGATAGGATTGTGTAACAGTTCTGTAAAGACAGATAAGGTTCATCTTTGAAACAGCTCTTTTTGTTTTTGCAACACAGATTTGAATGCCTTCATTAAGAGCACACACAAAAAAAAAAAAAAAAAAAAAAGCAACTGATCCTCAAGTTTCTGTATTTGAAAGTTTATACAGAAATGGAAATTGGATCTTATGACCTAATAATATGCAAAAGAGACGGAGATCCGGTTACTGGTTCTGAAATGACAAAAAAATGTTGAAGTGAATTACAGCATTAAAAGTGGCTACGTGCCCAGGCATTAGACTATATTTAATTTGTTTCTCTTGCAGACTGAAGAATGGAATTGAATATTAGACAGGAGATGATAGAAGATAAAACAATTTATTATATAATGAGAGTAAGGATGGGAGAAGAGTACACAATTTTATTTCGTTCAGTCTTAGCTTTGTCTTAAATAAAGTAATTCAATAATAAATTCCCCATTAACACAAATAATGACTGTTTCCAATGCTTATCTTATGTTCCTTATGAAAATAAAAGACTTAAATTACTAGCATTATTTTCCTGATGCGTTTGGCTCTTGATCAAAGATAAACCTGATCTGATCTTCCTGTGTTCTATACTGAGGTTTTCTATTGGAAGTTACACTGCAGCATTTACTGTTTGTAAAGCTTTAGGTTGCTTTCTTTGTTCCACTAGGAGATAATAGTTTGTCAAATGTTTAGGATACTTCTATCTAACATAATTAAAAATGAAACATTTGTTCAGCTTGTTTGTTTTAAACGCACACTGAAACACAGAGTAAAATAGATACTCAAAATATGAAACTTAGATAGGAATGGAGAATTTTTTATTTTTCAGTAACTTGAGGCAGTATTATTTTCTAGTCAGGTTATGAGCACACTACTCATACTTGACTCTTGGCACTAAGTTCCATCTCAAGGCTTGGCAATGACTGTGGGTGAGATGAACACATTCTTTGTGTTCTTGCTTTGAACTAGAGTACACTCACAGAAAGTGTGGCAGTAGATAAGAAGTGATTCAAGAAGAGAGAGCACAATAGAAGCAATGAAAGAACATTTGTGGTGTTCTGCAGTGTCACATTGCTTCCACTTCACACTGTGGTTTTCTTTGAAGTACCAACAAAGCTTTTATCTTATCCTAGGTTCTGTTACTACCTTAATTCAAAAGTTTACATAAAGAACCTAGATTTAAAAGTCCAAACAATAATCAAGGTATCATAGCTATACATGTCATAGTGTCCAAAATAATTTCCAGCTTCCAAAATTCTCCAAGAGCAATGCTAAGCTGAAAGAGTTGATTTTCTACTGTGATCCACTATACAATACAAAACCTGCATGGTTTCTGTGATTTCTTCTGCAACCTTTGATAGTGACTCACAGGAATAAATAAGGTCACATCTAGTATTATTAACAGGTTGCTTGCACATTTGAGACATGCTACACTCCTGCTTATACATATTGGACATGCTACATTCTTGTTTTGCAATGATAACTTAGAAGAAACAGTAATAGTAGCTGCAAGGCTTTAAACAAGTCGTGGGTCAGACAATGTTAGACTGAGTAATTTTTTATTTACATCTAGGATACCAAGAAATGTATAGGAATAAAATAATAGACTTCGATTTTTCATTTTTCAAGTGAATCCATTCTTAGGGCCATAAAGATGATTAGAGGAATGGAGCACCTCTCTTACAAGGAGAGGCTGAGAGACCTGGGGCTCTTTAGCCTGTAAAAGAGAAGACTGAGAGGAGATCTTACCAATGCAGTTAAATTTTTAAAGGGTGGAGGCCAAGAGGATTGGGCTGGACTCTTTTCAGTGATAGGACAAGGGTCAGCAGGTACAAACTAAAACACAAGTTTCGCTTAACCATAAGGAAAAACTTGTTTACTTTGAAGGTAAGAGAGCACTGGAATGGGCTACCCAGAGAAGTTGTGGAGTCTCTTTCTCTGGAGACTTTCAAAACCCATCTGGATGTGTTTCTCTGCAACCTGGGCATACTTATGTTAGCAGGACAGTTGACCTAGAAAATCTCCAGAGCCTCCTTCCAACCCCTACCATTCTGTGTTTCTGTGTGATTTTTCATGTAGCCCTACCCTCAGAAGAGCATGTTGCTATTTTCTAACATATCTATGTAGCTTTGTCACATGGTGGGAAAAAAGAATGGGATGATTTCAGTTTGTTGTTTCTCATACTGTGTTATGAAAAAGGCCTGTAGCTAGTGGTGTTCCCCAGGGATCAATACTGGGCCAAGTTTTGTTCAACTTCTTCATTAACAACCTGGATGAGGGGATTGAGTTTACCTTCAGCAAGTTTGCTGGTGATACAAAACTGGCAACCCTGTCAGGCTGTGCAGTCATCCAATGAGATCTGGATAGGCTGGAGAGCTGGGTGAAGCCAAACCTCATGAAATTCAATAAGGACAAGTCTAGGGTCCTGCATCTGGGGAAGAATAACAACAGGAACCCGTACAGGTTAGGGGCTGCCCTGATGGAAAGCAGCCCTGTGGAGAAAGACCTTGGAGTCCTGGTGGACCGCAAGCTCACCATGGGACAGCAATGTGCCCTTGTGGCCAAAAGAGCCAATGGCATCCAGCAGCTCTAGGGAGGTTCTTCTCCACCTCTACTCTGCCCTAGTAAGCCCACACCTGGAACACTGTGTCCCATTTCGGGCTCCCCAGTTCAGGAGAGACAGGGACCTGCTGGAAAGAGTCCAACCAAGAGCCACAAAGATGATTAGGGGACTTGAGCATCTCCCCTAAGAAGAGAGACTGAGAAACTTGGGGCTGTTTAGTCTTGAGAAGATTGAGAGGAGATCTTATCAATGTGTATAAATATCTGAGGGGTGGGTGTCAAATAAATGGAGCCGATCTCTTTTCAGTGGTGTGCAGTGATAAGACAGAGAACAATAGCTACAAACTTGGACATAGAAGGTTTTTACTCAACATGGGGAGAAACTTCTTTGCAGTGAGGGTGACAGAGCACTGGAACAGGCTGCCCAGGAGGTGGTGGAGTCTCCCTCTCTGGAGACTTTCAAAACCTGCCTGGATGCATTCATGTGCAGACTACTCTAGGGGATCCTGCTTTGGCAGGGAGGTTGGGCTCAACGATCTCCGGAGGTCCCTTGCAACTTCTAATGTTCTGTGATTCTGTAATTGTATGAAAATGCTAGTTGGAGACAATTCTGGAAAATAGTATTACTTTGCAGTTCTGCTTAGTGCTTTAAAATGGCAGCCCTGGACTTTATCCCATAAATCCTCATATGAGTCATCCTTACTTTTGCAAGTATTACAATTGGGAGATAGCAACAGATCAGCATGTACCATAAGTTTCCATTACACGGGGCTGTATATTCTTTTTACAGTTCATACTTCTCTCTCCTTTTTTAAGAAGCTTTGAGATAATATATGTAGTCTTTAAATTTCCCTTCCAAATGGTATCACAAAATGCAGGATAATTTTTATTTTGAAGCAACATGCATGGGACTGCTGAGACCTGCTCCAAGTAGAAGTCCTATCAAAGTTATCACACCTCATGAGACCTAAGCCCACTAAAGGGGCAGGTTACCCATAAGGGTAAAATAAACAACTTCCTATTATCCCTAGTCTAGACGAGAACTTATCCAATGCATGCATTTAGAAAAGTTGATGTTATTTGAAAATGGAGCTTTTTTTTCATGATGTCTTTAACTGTAATCCTGAAGGGTTCTATACTGTACAAGTGCAGTATAAAAGGATATGTGTAATAACTATGGACCTGCCAAACAAATAGTAAATATCCTAGTAAACATCGACCTCCAAGAGTCTCAAAGCAGAGGTTTCCTATAATCTGTGAAAGACGTGAATCTTAAATAAGGAGTGTGGTTTGGCTGCCGAGGAATTGAGTCATGGAACCCCTGAACCTAGTGAAAGTCACTTGACCTTCTTATACCTCAGTCAGACTACAAGGATAATTAAGTAAAGTAGATCTGCACTAAAAATTAGATGCAATATTTGCATTAAACATGCCTGAACTGAAAAATTAACATATGAGCCCCCAATTCTGCATGCAATTATACATATGGACTTAATAATCATAATGTTTCATAGCCTTCTATAGAGCCCTACCTACAAAAAGCTAATCTTAGAATTAGATCCTCTGTTACCTACATATGGTAAAAGTACCCATAGTTCTTTACGGAAGAGGTGACATGATTTCTGTCTTGTAAAACTGTAATCAAAAAGCCAAGAGTAAATAAAAGCAGAGAGTAATGTGCAAGAATGGTTTTGGGTCTTTCTTTTCCTCCATATCAAAGATAACACCACACACATTTTATAAAACCCCAATACTTTAAAGGTTTCTAGATATATTTTGCATAGAATGAGACAAAAGATACATGAGAAAAACATTATACAATAAAATTATTAGGGCTTGTAGAGGAGTTAATAAATAGCAGCCAGATAACTAATTCAATGTAAAATTCATGGCACTTGCACATTTAATTGCTTGATTGAGTGCTCAATCAAAGCACACGGGGTTTGCTGCAGTGTTGTCAAACGGTTCATGCATAGTTTGACTCCATGGACCTGACTTGAGACTTTACTACTCAAGACGCAGACAAAACACTTAAATTAATCCCAGTAAATTTTTTATGGATATAACCATGGATTCTCTATGGTACTTGCACAGCAGCTACCAAAGCCATCTAGGGCTTTTTTTGATGATGCTAACAAGCTCTGCATCAGATGTACCATCACAGAATGTTGTCAAAGCAACCTCAAAAGAGCAGAGTGCAAAAACTAAAGCATGCTCCTAATAATGGATGATAAAAACTGAGCAATATCTTACTAGGAGTCACACTTAGAGTAGAAAGAACTAGTAATCATAGAATGGTAATGTTAGAAGGAGACCTCAAGGATCATCTAGTTCCAACATCCTGCCATAGGCAGGGACACCTCCCACTAGTACAGGTTACTTAAGGCCTTGTCCAACCTGGCCTTGAACACCTCCAGGGAGGGAGCAGCCACAACCTCCCTGGGAAACCTGTTCCAGTGCCTCACCACCCTCACTGGAAAGAACTTCCTCCTAACATCCAGTCTAAATCTCCCCTCTGCCAGTTTAAACCCATTGCCCCTTATCCTGTCATTGCAAGACCTTATAAATAGTCCCTCCCCAGCCTTCCTGTAGGCCCCCTTCAGATACTGGAAGGCTACTCTAAGGTCTCCTCGAAGCCTTCTCTTCTCCAGGCTGAAGAGCCCCAACTCTCTCAGTCTGTCCTCATAGGAGAGCTGCTGCAGCCCTCTGATCATCTTTGTGGCCCTCCTCTGGACCCGCTCCAACAGTTCCATGTCCTTCCTGTGCTGGGGGCTCCAGAACTGCACACAGTACTAATATTAGTTCTAATTCTCAAAACATAACCAACAGTATCTGCATAAGAATTAATTTAGTGATTCTGAAAATTTTTTTTTATGTGAAGAAATTTTAGCAGTCTCTCATTAAGCATCATATCTGTATTCGCTGAGTTCTTCATTGTATTTCAGAGATGTAAACACATTTCATACCAATACCTAAAGTAGGTACTAAGTTGAGCTAGATATCTCCTCTTGTACTCTGAGGTCCAGAACAGCACAGAGAGGAGAAACTGCAGTAATTTTAGTGAATTAACTTCAGATTTGATCTACAGAAGGAGATGTCTATGGGGTAACGTTAAGTAATTTACTACAGGCTCATTTAGTCCTGGAGTCTCTTGCAAACAAGTCTGCCAAATTGCAAAGGTGCTTTGTGCAATCACCTATTATACATCGGATGCCAATCTGAGACTCCAGTGTTCATCCTTTGCCAAGTCCCCAGACATGAAAAGCTCGTGTTTTACCTCACTAAAGGCCCTTTTTTTTTTTTGATAGCAG
This sequence comes from Ramphastos sulfuratus, assembly GCA_013399055.1. NCBI lineage: Eukaryota > Metazoa > Chordata > Aves > Piciformes > Ramphastidae > Ramphastos > Ramphastos sulfuratus. Next base: position 82,987 of record WBNM01034701.1, on the reverse strand, counting down.
AATGAGAGCTGCAACAGACTGCCAGTTGCCAACAAAAATAAAAGGCTTACTAAACTTATTTTAGACATTAAATGCTAGCCTGGGGATCTTTAGCTCTTGGGTGTTTTCTGTGATGTGAAAATAAACTATAGCAAATACATAAAACCATTTTACATAATGACAGACCCATATCTTGTAAGCAGTTATTCTGCCAAGGGGCAAGTTCCTACTCCCATTGAAATCAACAGCATGATTTCCACATACAGGACTAAGACTTTTACACAGCTTTTATTTACCTTTTCTTTTCTTATGTATTTTCTATGCCTGTTTTCGTGCTTTCTTCTTCTCTCTCTTTTTTTTTTTTTTTTAATTAATGGAGTGAAATACATCTGTCTTGAAATATTTGGAATTAATAAACTATACTAAAACCATAATCAAAACAAGCAGTCCTTCAGTCAAGTACCAAGTTATAATGTTTATGGAGATAATAGTGAACAATAATAGCGAAATTATGAGAGATTATATTATATAGAATTTGAAGTCATTGAATAACAGGTCCACCAAATATCTGCTCTCAAAATACCTTAAAACATATGAAAATCATGAATTTCAGAGACATACCAATTATTTCATTTTCACATGCAGTCTGAAAGTACAAAAAAACCCAAAACATCAGTATACTCAAAAATACATAAATATATACTTTAAAAATCTAAGTAGTTGAGCAGCATTATCTTAATTCAGGAGAAGGCAAAAGAGTCTTCAAGAGACACTGATTTGTGCTGTTACCTATTTTGTGGCATAGGAAGTTTCATGTAAACATGAGGAGGAATTTTCTCACTGTGAGGGTGACAGAACACTGGAACAGGTTGCCCAGGAGGGTTGTGGAGTCTCTGCTCTGGAGATATTCAAAACCCGCCTAGATGCATTCCTGTGTGATCTGGTATAGGTGATCCTGCTCTGGCAGGGGGGTTGGACTGCATGAGCTTTTGAGGTCCCTTCCAGCCCCTGACATTCTATGATCATGTCTCTTATGACTCTGCAACCAGAAAATACAAGTAGATATAGCAACAAGTCACTTCAGAAATTCAAATTCCCATTGAAATATTGTTGCTTGACTTGTAACCAATAGAAGAAATACATGACATTTTTTCCAACTAGTTTCACCGCAACCTCATAGGCTACTATGAGCCCATTCCAGTAGTGAATGACTCTCTCAGTGAAGAACTTTCTCCTCACCTCGAGCCTAAACTTCCCCTGGCACAGCTTGAGACTGTGTCCTCTTGTTCTGGTGCTGGTTGCCTGAGAGAAGAAAGCAACCTCCTCCTGGCCACAACCACCCTTCAGGTAGTTGTAGACAGCAAAAAGGTCTCCCCTGAGCCTCCTCTTCACCAGGCTAAACAATCCCAGCTCCCTCAGCCTCTCCTCATAGGGCTTGTGCTCAAGGCCTCTCACCAGCCTCGTTGCCCTTCTCTGGACACGTTCAACGGGTTCAAGAAAAGACTGGATAAGGCACTTAGTGCCATGGTCTAGTTGATTGGATAGGGTTGGGTGATAAGTTGGACTGGATGATCTTGGAGGGCTCTTCCAATCTGGTTGATTCTATGATTCTGTGAATAATTTTGAGGTATTAAGAGCATAAAGAATTTCTGGGGCTAGAAGGGTCATCTGGGCAGTGTGTGACCCTTCCCCCAGACCTATTGAAAGTGTAAACATAATATAGTATATGTTCAGCAAGCCTGGAAAGTACTAACAGCACCAGAATTCCAGTGGATGGGTAACTTCATTCTGTAACTAAAACTTTGCAGTTGTAAATTTCTGCTTAACTAAGGACAAAGCAATAGAAAGTAACACTTCTGACATAGAAAATTCTCTGTAGAAGTTAAAGTCTGGTGCTTCTCAGAAGAAAAGATTTGTTATGATAACAGTTAGCTTTAATTCGACCAAAAATTTGACCAAATCATAACCACGGCTCTTTCCATATTGCTGATTATTTGGGTAATTTTAATTCCCAGGACTGCACTCCACAGGATGCTAAACAAAACTCCAGACTTCTGGATTTTAGCTGCAACCAACGTGAAAATGCAGAGGAGAGTGGCACTCTTTTGACATTTTATTGCTTGACTATGTCCTAAAGCTATCAAAAAACAGTGGTTTGAAGTCAGTCCTTTCCCAAGGCATCACAGAATTTACTGTCATTTCTTGATTTTTTTGAAAACTTGGCATCAGAATTCTTTCTCTCCTCCTCTGCCACACTTGGAAACCAGACATTGGGTTCCACAGGACTTGGCAATGTCTCTCCCAGCACCTTCTGCCGTTAAACTGCATCGTGTTCCAGGGTTTTCAAATCAAACACACATTTGGCTTCATGGCACATCTCTGATAGAAAAGCCCTTGAGCAGTTCCAACAATGAAAGCCCCTCAGCGCTGAAGGCTGAAGTAACACTTGCAGGGACAAGTCACTACGAGGCAGTTTCCTAACACTAATAAAACAAAATGAGCTACAGAAGCCACGTGCTTCAGTACAGAAAACCTCCCTACATAAATAAGTGAAACATTTCTCTGTTGCTGGTGGTATATGAAAAAGAACAGTGAATTTTTTTTTCATCTTTCCCCTCCAGTTATTATGCATTTGCAATTAAAAACCACACCATTCAGTAATCGGAGTGCTAACTCATGCAAACACCAGAAGATCTGATAGCAGAGCACAAAGCTTGTAACTCAAATTCTCTGGGAAACTTCTCAATGTGAGATTTAACCTTGGTATATGCAAAACTTTAGAAAGCTGATCAAAGCACTTCTGTTGAGAGAACTTGGCCCATTAGTACTCTCACTAAATTGCAGCTGGTCAGTTGATTTAAGATGAAGGTATCCAGAAATGACTGGATTTGAGAACCACAAAAATCCATCCACAACAGGTGGACCAGAACAGCCCAAACTTTGACCACTACTCTCTTGTAACAGATGTCCTGGTAAATAATCTTTGAATATAAGCTGGTGACATCTGATGCAACATATGCAAAGGCAAGCTATAAATATGAGGAATCAAGGTATTATAATGATCAAAAGTGGACTGACCACAGATCCCAAACCAGGCTGTAAGAACAAAAGGGCATTCTAATGGGTGGAAATTATTTATATTATTCTCTTCACATAATAAAGAGGAAGTCTCTCTTTTTTTCCCCCCTTTTGCTGTTCTCTTATATATTGGATTGAACCACTTCCTTCTGGTCCTCTCTGCCAAGTCTCAGTATCAGAGGAAATATCAGCTCACTATTGTTAGTATATAAATTAGCTGAACTTCATCTAAGACCAGTCTGTGGAACTCCTGTGCCAAAAAAAAAAAAAAAAAAAGTCTCTATTCTTTTATTCTGCTGCATGTCTGTTTTAAATAAACCTGCACAGAAAACAGCATTCCTTTGGAGAATGCTAAGACATATAAAGAGGTATATAATGTAGCACATGGAAAACAGTCTCTGCAGGGTCTTAGATCCACACAGGCCAGACATAACCACTGTCATACTAAATATTACCTTATTCTGCCACATAGGACTGTGACTGTAATTGATTTTCTGGGTCACTAGCCAGAATGAAATACTGGAAGCAAAAAAGTAGCTGTGTCTCTTTGGTCCTCTCCTCACCCTGGACTGGGAAAGGAATGAACTTGACCCAAGTTCCCATTTAGAAGCGAGACTGAACCTCCAGGCTCTAGGACAACCAAGCAGGAAGGCAGGCACAGCTAACCACAGCTCTGCTGTTAAAACTGTTTTCAGCAGTAATATAAGTGTCAAGGCCATGCACTGCAGAGGACACTATGTACCAAAGTAGCTGGCAGAGCAGGTTGTGGACGTGGGTATGGCTGGCCAACATCTCCCTCTGGTTGGACAAGATACACATCACGCATGGCACCAGGGACAGATAATGCTACCGCAGTTTACCGAGGAAAGGGTCAGAGGAATAATTGCTTTCTCCCATCAAGCTGAAAGTCACAAAGTACACTGAAGAGAGAAAGAACCACCAACTCCATATTTCCTCTACTTCTCTCCTTGGACGCATTGTCCTTTTGCTGACAAGGTGGAGTTTCCGAATCTCTCATGCTGAGATAAAAGTCAAATTCCATAATCCCCAAGTTAGTGGGTAAAAGAAGAGTGACATAAGTAGAATTTATATCCAGGTTAACTTTTCCCTCACCTCGAACCAATTCAGCATTTTTAATAGAAACAGCTTTAGAATCAAAACTCCATTTGTAAGGAATTTACAGTTACTAAAAATGTTACCCAACTCTATTGATTAAATTTCAGTATAGAGCCATTCTGATCCTTTCAATAAGCTCAAGATTATGCCAGCATTTTCTCAGAGACTTTATAGAACTTTACAGCAGCCAATTAACCTGACCAGACAGGCCAAAACCAAAGTCCTTATCCAGTAATGCTAAAAATATCACAGCAGATTTGTTAAGCAACTGCTACAACATTTTTCATGAGTTATGGCACAGGATAGAGGCACCCAAATTGCTTTCAGCAATGCTGAAGGTATTACATTTGAAATCTGGGATAACTGTAAAGCTCATTGTTCGCTGAAACAATATGGCAACAAATTATTTCAGGCTGTTGCTAAGATTGCCAGCATGGTGTCATTTGGCACACCTCTGAGAAGACATGAATATTTGTTTTTCTAAATCTTAGACAGCTTTGAGTTTGCAAAGCTATATAAACAAATGAATTACATGAAATCCATGACTGCCCTACAAATCCCACCCTGACTGTTTCTCTTTTCTCTTCCCCTTCTGACAGTTTAAATTCAGGAGACATCAGGTTGTTGCTGAAACATTTACCTAAGGCCTAATGTTAGCTCTAATAACTATTTTTTTATTCCCATCCAAAGGTACATTTACTGGCCAATATTGAGCAACAGAAGGATACAGCAGGCTCCTCTTTTCTTCTTGTTTTAAATCTTAGAGTAGAAAGAATATCAAACCTCAAAATACAGTTTTGTGTAACAAGGATTCCTATCTACCTCTGAATTCTTTGCTCAGTATTTTTTTTAATGTTCTCTCCACATCGAAGCTGTTCTGTGAAATTTACTGTTGAGTATATGTTAGTCTCTAATCTCAACATTTGATCTGCACCCTTTTGTTTCTTTAGCAAACTTGTTTGCTTGTTTTTCACCAAAAGCCTGAAATTTTCCTGTTTCCCCACCATAGTCTTTCAATTACTTCTGCTGGCACCACTCTCAGTCGCTGCTTCTGCCACTTTGCCAGCAACTACTAAGCACTAAAGAATAGAAAAAAACCCAAAATTTAAAAAAAGGAAGATAATGTCAAGGACTTTATCTAAAGATAACATGAAGGACTTTGCTGTCTTTTTCTGATCAGCTGTTTCTGAGCTGAAGTAACACTTTTGGGAGCATGTAACATTAAATATTCATGAATATCCAATTCTGAAGCCATAATGCTGAACTAGAAACACAATCCCAGGAGTTTTGCTTAGCATACAAAGGAACAGAAACATAGCTGTTAAACTCAAGCATGCTCTAAGATGCTATATTTCATGTGCTTAGTCAGAATAGGCATACTATGGATTGTGAAACACGCACTGAAAGGCTTAGATTTGCTTCAAATGGAAATTACTCTCTCTTGAAACTAAAACTTGATTTAGGGTCACTTTAAACACACATTAGAAATAAAACCTGTTTTCTGTTGAGAGAGGATGAGCCTGATTTTGGTTTCACAGTTCTGTAATCAAGAAAATTATTGCAGTAGTAACTTCATCATAGCTCTTTACACCTTAACGTCAGCTTGTTTGATCTCAAACAGCCCAAACAAAGATAATGGTTTGTTCAACACACATGCATCATGCATCATGCAGTTGAGCATCACCCATATAGAGGTAATTTAAGTTATGATCAAGTATCCACACACTGACAGTATGAGGAAGAGTGGGGGAAAGTTTTTGTAAGGAAGTAGGTAGGAAGGACAATTCAGCTCTAGGCATGATGCCCCAGGGCTACCCTTGCTTGATTCTTCTACAAGGATGGCAAAGCTGTGGCTCCTACTAGTTCACTTCGGTGAATCCTCTTTCCTTGTTGAACTCAGCACTGCAGAGCATGGTGAAGTATTTTTCTAATGTAACCCATTCAATGTTTCTTCTTCTGTCCTCTCCTTTTGCCTTCTCTATTATTTGTCTTCCTGGAAAGCCTATTAGGCTGACCAGAATGGTTTGGATTAGCCTTAAGTTCTTGTGGTTTCTTGTTTCATATTTTGGGCTGGCCATTTGTCATCCTGGTTCTGTTTCTCCTCTCTCAGTTCTTAGAATGACAGAACACAGGATCACCTCTCTGGATAAGATTATAAATGCTTCACTGTCAAATTGCCAGTAACAAGTCTCTGCCAAATTTATATTCCAAAATTCCCCAAGCAGCAATTTAATTACATTATTTTGGATACGGCACCATAGCAGCTGCATTCATTTGATGAGGATTCATTACGGTTTATGGTGAAAACAATGGCAAGTTAGCTCTGATGTGTTTAGGAATTTGCTCTTTATTTGGTTTAGAATAGCTCTGTTTCAGTGAGCATGACTCACAAGTCCATTTGATCCTGCAGTCTGTGAGAAAGTGGAAAGGCTCTGACAAGAGTTCTTTAAAAATCAGATATATCTACACCTGTTGCAGCTCAGCTGTCCTGCTGGTTTGTGGTTAAAAGAGAATTACCAGACAGATCTATTTCACTATATTTCAAAGAATATTCCAGGATTATTTTAAAAGTCATGTCTATTAATTGAAATGAATACATAAATAGCAAATACCTAGTTTTGTCCGTACTTTTCATGGATGAACTTTTCCAAAAACAGAAAAGATTATATCTCTACTAGAAGTCCAGTAAAGGAAATCTAACCCAAATTATTTCTGTGACTGCTTCCAAGATCAAACTTAGGCCAGAGTTGTGAAATATTTGTTTTTAGGTTTTCGGTTTTTTTTTTTAAAGTCTCCAGAGGACTTACAGTAAGTTCTAAGTACGTACTAGGGGGTGACATGAAGCCAAATCATATGCCAAAATTCACAGCAGGAATGTAAAAAACCTCCAAAGATGCAATCTGTTCTACTACTGCTATTTTCAGCATGAGCCATAGCTCCACATTAGAAGCTACATTAGAAGCTTTTGCCAGAGTGTCAATACCCTGTAAGGAGAGTTAACTTCTGTAGAGATTTTTTGTACTGAAAAATGTCTTTGTAAAGGCATAATTAGTGGACTATTTTCATATGCCTGTAGTTTATTCAGTTTTGTTTATGAATGCAGATGTTTTTCTTGGTAAAAATAATTTTTGGCCACTTAGTGACACAAGGAAAAGGAAAGCTTTCTTTTTCAGCTTTCCTCAAATTTTGAAAGGCTGTCTCAGTGTCAAGAGTCACATCTGTATGTCTTGTAAGAGGTTTGTGGTGACAAAGAGAATAACCCTTAACAGAGCTGGACATAGAGAAGCTTTTTAACATACAGTTAAAGGTAGAATTTTTCCTTCTTGCTTAGGATAATATTTAAAGTCAATTCAATCACTTTCTTCCCTATCCTACTTGCTAGCATCCTCATCCTTACTTTGTGCCAGAACCACAGTAAGTCTAACTCAACACTGAGTCATTTCAACATGCTAGACATCCAGAAAACCATTCAGTAATTATGTAGAGCTGCTTTTTTACCAGCCTTGAGAGGTGACATAGCTCAGGGTGAGATCACTCAGGTATGGCACAGATGCTGAAGTGGAAGTAGGGATGCACCACTACAGGAGAGGGGGGAAATGGCTGATACACAGAAACCAACCATTAGATTTGGTTGCTGGGAAATTGTATTTTAGGCACGTGCCTTATGCACTATCAGTGTCCAGCACGATAGTCTGCCTAGAGTACACCTATGTGGTTAGTAAGATGAGTGGCTGCCTAAAGAGGGATGAAATGCGACTAGCCTCAGTAGTCCCATGTCAGGGATGCCTGCACCACCGCATTGCCAGGGCTGCTCACTGACAGCAGAAAATGCAGGGAGTCAGTTCATCGAAGGGTCACACAAGCACGAGAGCTGCTTCAGCAGCATGACAGCAGCATACAGAAAAAAACATAGGAGAAACAATGTAACCACAGTTTGGCAGCAGCAGGCTTTTAAAATCATTTCAGTGATCCCATAATGCACTCTCAGTCCTAACAGTATAAGTAAGAAAAACCCCATATAGTCAATAATAAGTACCTAATAAATAAACAGTAAGTAAGAATAATGAAAAAAATCCAGTAATACTTGCTGAGACAACATAGAATTCTGCTGGTGTGCCTAAGGCAAGAATTGGGCATATAGTGTAACCACAATACGAAGCAATATGGACAAATTCTAAAGACTGAACTGGAAGCCACAATTCACACATCCAAGGTGTTCACAGCACTATGAACCAATCGCATGAATTCTGACTCTCAAAGAAGAATATTGAAATTACTTATGTATTATATAAAGAGAAAAAAAACTTCAAAGTCCTTCTTGTCTACCTGGCATGCTCAGTTTAAAATGGCTTCCCAATGCTGAAGCACTTAGCTACACTCCAGGGTTCCTGACAGACTTTTCCTCTAAAGTTTTCTGTAGAAATAATGACTTGGAGAGAGCAGCCTTGAGACAGGCAGCTTCCAAGTTTGGATATTTGCCTGACCTTGCAGACCTTCTCAGGAAGGAAACGAGTTCCTCCAAGGAAAACACATGACAGCAGATTCAGAGCCCATTCTGTAAGCAGGAGTCATTCAATGAGGCATTCTGGTCTTGAACTTCAGGGTGAACTGTGGCTCCTACTATACTTAGAATATGTCAGGGGAAAAAAAAAAAAAAAAAAAAAAAAAGGTAAAAAACAAGCATCTTCCCTTTTTTACTTTTCTGTTGCTTTCCTCCTTGGAGTGATAGTTTAATTGCTAAGTATAAGCAGAATCATTAGAAAAATCACCTCTCCAACATCTGAATTTTTAACTTACAACAATCATATACCTGTAAGCTAACAATTTACTTACATCTCTGTTCTACAAACGTACAACTCTGCACACAATAGAGACAATTAGACTAAAACAGCTTCCTAATTTATTAAAAAATATTCTGATGCTTACATATTAAAATCTAAAGCTTTCACTAACTTTATCACTGCTGAAAGTATGTATTATGAGATCTAAATGCAGAACTCCAAGCCTGTTTTGTTTGATAGTTTGACTTTTCTTTAAGAGTAGTAGTGATTTGATAGAAAATTTGCATTGCTTTCAAGTGAGAATGGGCAAAGTGATGTAGGCAGAGCAAGAACCCATTTAGAGCTGCTCAAAAATGAATTTAAGTATTTTTCAGATGTTGAAAAAAATGTTCCATTAGCTTATCACTCTCTCTATTCAGCGTCTTTTAACCAAAAACAATACAAGAAAATTAATATATTATCTTGAAGAAGTGGGATTCCTTACAGTAATTCACTGTATGTTCAGACAAAGGTTTTCAATTTGTATATATACAGACAAAGTTGGAAGCAATCAAGTAAAATAAATAGGTAATGAAAGGCTCCTCTGATAATATTGTTATCCAAAAAGAACTAAAATAATTCATAGCATCTTGCCTGCATAAGTATTTCAGTACATTGGGATTTCTTGAGAGCTGGAGCACTTGTTTACCAAGTCTGAAAAGAAAGCTAATTCAGCAGAGGGAAAGATAATGTAAAAAACACAATCTTCATGGTCGCTGCTTTAATTGGTGGATCAGAAATGCTCAAAAGAGGGTGAAAACATTATTATATTCCTAATATAATGCTCCTTTTCTTCCAAGCTGCAGCACACTTTTTAAGTTAAAGATTGTAATTAAATGAAAAGGAAAGAACAATACCTGTCCACACTCAAGCCACATGAAAGAAATAGTTGCATCATCACATAAATTCTCCCAAAGTTTACATAACCTTACCAGGCATCTTAAGTAGGTCCTCTCAGTAAATGGACACATAATATCCCTTTAGATTAAAAAAGGTTTCACTGTAGAAGCTTCCTCACATGGCAGAGCTTTTCCACAGAAACATTTACTCACAGAAGAGCTGTGAAGACCATCCTGTGGAATAGGTGAGCTCCAGAATCAGTAGAGCCATCCTGGACTGACACATTGCCCCAGTAGCCCCTGTCTGCCTTTGACATGGGGGGATGTAGGAATCATAGGAAAGACATCAACCTGGATGGTGTAAAAACTGGAAAACTATTGATGTTTTCAGTACCAAGCATTTATCTCTACCAATCTCCGCCCTATCTACAAATACATAGTTTACAGAACATAGTCAGGTCTGGTATACTGGGCAACGCATTGAAAACATTTGGTTTTGGGCTGATACATTTTAGGGATTCAAAAACTAATGATGTCAGACAAGTATTATTCATAATATTTTAACAGATTCTTTATTTCTTTGATGGGACCTCTTTCACGTATGTGTTTACAGAGTCTTTGGGTCACAAAAAAAAAAAAATTAAACATCTACTCAGGTGAAACATCATCATACACTGATCAACATGTTTCCTTCTCTTTAGAGACTTATTACTAAGACAGATATTCCTCAAATTAAGCTTGAATGAATGATGTTCTCCATATGCTGCTGTCTTAATCTGGAAATAAAGTTTGCACACACTGTCATTAGCTACAGTTTAATGAGCCTGTTTAATGCTTCTGTCACAAGGCACATATGTTGTGAACAGCTGCTCGCCTTTTATCTCTTTTAAAGTATGATTATATCACAGTAAATAACAAATCTTGGCTGTATAACCTTGCATTTCAAAATATCCAGTGTGTCTACAGAAGCACAGAGATGAGTTCTGGTCGAGAGGCTACTGTAACATGGGAAACTAGAGCAACTGCCAGCTGCGTTCAAAATAAAGCTCTGAGTTCCTACTAGATCAGTAATCTATATCAGCAGTACAGCAACATACGTTCCTCTCTTTCACTCTGTCACAGGATATTTCCATTTCTCCAATAGTTAATAAAATATATCTTTTCTTTTATAACTTTAATTAACTTCGCCTACCTGCTTGACTTAGACGTGGAAAATTTCTTTGACAGTCAAAGGCTGCACCAGGGGAAGTTTAGGCTGGAGGTGAGGAGAAAGTTCTTCACTGAGAGAGAGTCATGCCCCACTGGAATGGGCTGCCCAGGGAGGTGGTGGAGTCACCATGCCTGGAGGTGTTCAAGGCACGTTTGGACGTGGCACTTGGTGCCATGGTCTAGTCTCGAGGTCTGTGGTAATGGGTTGGACTTGATGATCTTTGAAGTCTCTTCCAATCTTGGTGATACCTTGATACTGTGATTATAAGCTTGAATTGACATTATTATTCAAGAATAGCATGAAATCTCAACCAAAACTGCACGGGGTAAACAGAAGTGTTGGGCAAGTTTTGTTTACACATATGTGAATACTTTAAAATTATTTTATTCAGGGATGCACTTTTCTTTTTTTTTTTCATACGCAGCTTCAAATTAGCCATTGCTTCCTCCAGCTCTGATACTCAGAGTGATATGAAATCTCCCAGTGCTATCTGCCATCAGAGATGTTACAGGTTATTTGTAGCTGAACAGCTTACTGTTTGTCTTCTGCAGAAAAAAATGTAAGTTTAATTCCTTTAAAGTACATATTTCAAAATGCATGTGAATTACAGGTGGAATTACAGCAAACATACAGAAAAAAACCCACTGGAGTGGCTGTGGCTTTCAGTATACCCCTGAACAAGAGTATGTTTACCGTCTCATCTTGCTATTAGTCCTGGAACCCAAGAACTCCACCTCCCTTTCACTCACATCTCTTCACTCAGCCTTAACAGCAGACCGCTGTTCCCATCTTCACATATCCTAGTATTAACAATGATTTATGACCAACAACTGGTGAGCCTACAGTAAATAAAATGTGTAACAAATGGTTCATGCAATATAGTACCTAGGAAGCAATGGTAATAAAAAGACCCCATTGTACATTTCAGTTTAAGAAAACACTTTGTGTTTTATTAATATTTCTGTAATTTATATGAGATGTTGCATATGTTACATGAAAAATCTCTTCTCATGCCAATTTTTTTTTTATTTAGAATGCTCTTTCAAAAAGAATTTGTGAAACTAATTTCAGTAAGAAGTAGAAGGTGGAACACTTACGAAACAGCAGAGAACCTCTGTTTCGTAAAATATGGGACAGAGCCTCCCATATTACGCAAGCTCTCACATTTCAGTTGCTTCTTTTTTCCAAATTTAGGGAGTCTAAATTTTCAGTCAATAGAGAGTACTGTTGTAACAGTGTACTAGTAGCAGTTTGGGCATCAGAATTAATTTCTGGTTAGACTGGCATGTAAGACTGGACATATGGAGCCAAGAGTTGCACTGGGACTTCTTTTAGATGAAGGGCACAAAAATTCACCAATGTGACAAGGAGGAATTAGGCTATTGTGTTTCAAACCACAATAATTATAAAAAAATCAAATTGTAGTGTTTCTGCTGACTTGTGGAACTAGCTACAGGAATACAAAATTTTTATTTATTTAATCTTATCCACTACATGATACCAACAGCTCCACTGAATATTAACTTTATTTTACTATATAAAATTTCTACGTGCTTATCATGCTTGCTTTTATATTTTATTTTAAGCATGTTTGAAGGAGCATTCCTTGAAGCTGGGATTACATCTCATGTACTTGTGCAAGACCTTATATTACAGGGCTTTTTTTCAAACCGAACCTTTGTGAATTGCCATTGTAAATTTATCACAGTAGGTTTTATCACAGTATCAGCAAGGTTGGAAGAGACCTCAAAGATCATCAAATAATTCCTATACTTTACAAATGCAGTTGGCAGAGATGATAGTACAGTGAAATAATGTTTGTTCCATAGTCACAACTGATTGCAGAGATGTTATTTTTTCCTTAAAAATCTTAAATTTCCATATAGATCTGAAGTTGCATAATATATATGACTATTAGATTGAGGGAGAAGACTCTGCAACTCTGGTCTGCTCTGGTGAGACCTCATCTGGAGTACCATGTCCAGCTTTTTGGCCCTCAACACAAGTAAGACATGGACCTTATGGAGAAAGTCCAGAGGAGGGCCACAAAAATGACCAAAGGGGTGGAATACTTCTGCTACGAAGACAGGCTGAGAGAGTTTGCATTTATTCAGCCTGGAGAACAGGAGGCCCCAGGGAGACCTTACAGGGAGACCTTTCCAACACCTGAAGGGATTTACAAGAAATCTGGGGAGGGATTATTTACAAATGTCTGTAGTGATAGGACATGGAGCGATGGTTTTAAACTAGAGAATTGTAGGTTTAGAATCATAGAATAGTTTAGGTTGGAAGGGACCTCAAAGATCGTCTAGTTTGACAAAGATGTTAAACAGCACTGGTCCCAGCACTGACCCCTGAGGGATGCCACTTGTCACTGGTCTCCAGGTGGACATTGTGCTGTTGATCACCACTCTCTGCGTGCGACCATCCAGCCAATTCCTTATCCAGCAGTTCTCCACCCATCAAGTCCATGTTTTTCCAGTTTGGTGACCAGGATGTCATGTGGGACAGAGTCAAATGCCTGGTAGATGACATCAGTCCCTTCCCTTATCCATTGTTGCTGTGACTTCATTATAAAAAGTCACCAAATTTGTCAGGCATGACTTGGCCTTGGTGAAGCCATGCTGGCTGCCACCAGTCACCTCTGCTTTGTTTTCCATTTGCCTTAGCAGAGCCTTCAGGAGGATCTGCTCCATGATCTTGCCAGGCACAGAGGTGAGACTGCCTGGTCTGTAGTTCCCGGAGTCATCCTTTCTCCCTTCTTGAAAATGGGCATTATGCTTCCCCTTTTCCAGTCAGCAGGAACCTCGTCAGTCTGCCATGACCTTTCAAATATGATGGACAGTGGTTTAGCTACTTCATCTGCCAGTTCCCTCATGGGTGGATCTCATCAGGCCCCACAGATTTGTGCATGTTCAGGTTCCTTAGGTGCTCATGAAAATGGTCTTCAATTATAGTGGACAGATCTTCCTTCTCCTAGTCCTCACTTTTGCCCTCTGGGACTTGCACATTGTGGTTGGAGCCCTTGCCACTGAAGACTGAGGCAAAGAAGGCATCGAGCACCTCAGCCTTATCCATATCCTTTGTCACCAGTTCTCCATTTCCCTTCTGGAACGGTCCCACATTCTCCCTAGCCCTCCTTTTCTCACTAATATACCTGAAGAAATTCTTCTTGTTCCCCTTAATGTCCCTAGCCAGATTTAATTCTAGCTGCGCTTTAGCTTTCCTAACCTGATCTCTGGTTGCACAATTTCTTTGTATTCATCCCAGGTTACCTGTCCTTGCTTCCACTCTCTGTAGGCTTTCTTCTTACATCTAAGTGTATCCAGGAGCTCTCTATTCATCCATGCAGGCCATACTTACCTGCCTTCATCTTTTTTGGGATGCATTGCTCCTGGGCCTCGAGGAGGTGATCCTTGAACACTGACCAGCTTTCTTGGGCCCTGCGTCCTTCCAGGGCTTTTTCCCATGGCACTCTGCCAAGCAGATCCCTGAAGAGGTTGAAGTCTGCTCTTCTGAAGTCCAGAGCAGTGAGTTTACACTCTCCTTGATGCCTTGAGGATCTTAAACTCTACTATTTCATGGTCATTATAGCCAAGGCAACCCTTCAGCTTCACACACCAGCTCCTCTTTGTTGGTGAGGACTAGGTCCATCATAGCACCTTTTCTTGTGGGTTCCTCTAGCACTTGGAGAAGGAAGGACACTAGGAAGAAGCTCTTTACTATGAGCGTGGTGGAACAGCGGAATCAGTTGCCAAGGGAAGTGTGCGGAGGACCCATCCCTGGAGACATTCACGGTCAGGCTTGATAGGACTCTGAGCAAACTGATGTAGTTGGGGGTGTCCCTGCTTACTGCAGGGCAGGTTGATGACATCTAGAGGTCCTTTCCAACCAGTGCATTCTATGATCCTATGGTTCCATGCTACGGTAGGTGGATGAGAAGTCTGCAGTAGTTTAAAAGATCAGTATCAGTACAACAAGCAATTGAACAGATAAATCGCAAAGGAAAAGGCTAGCCATGGACACTGCAGTTGCATTTCTCATCTGTGCTGAATTTGATCTCTCCTATAACATAAAATATAATTAAAGGACCATACTGCTACTTCGTGTTATTATGGGCAACATACTGCAAAGGAAGCTAAAATTGCTGGTTTTCAGAAGAGAAGCCTGAGATTACATTTTGGCAGGAAATTGTCATTTCTCCAAAAATGCCAATGTTGTGAGTGTGGTAAAAAAACCCAAACCACCAAACCCTGATGCAACTTTGAGCATGCATTCAATATAAAGCAAACATACGGCGTAACTGAGATGGGTGGGGAAGCATTTCTGCAGAACCATACTCTTGACTGTGGACTCACTGCTTGTCCCTTTCTCTTCCTGGTCCAATGTTTAGTGCTTAGAATGTCATGAAGCTCTTTCAGAGAAGACAAGCTGTATGTGTAAACACACAGGTGCTAACAGGCAGCACGGAGTTTTCCTAATTTTTCCCGTGTAATTCTAGCTATGATGAAGTCTCACATCTTGACAACCGGGGACAGTTGAAGCAGGTCAGTAACCTCTAACAGAGTGGACCTGTAAGGTACAGAAAGCAGCCCACAACTCCAGTCCCTTGAACACTTTTATCTGAGGCATTAAGATAACTCTGCATGTGCTCCTCTTCCATAGTTACATAAACTGGGATATTGCATAGTACCAACACCCCAGATAGGTGAAATATTCATCAATGAGTGGTACTTTCACTCCAGATTGAAGAAATTTTAAAAGGCTATTGTAAAAAGCAATCCTGCTGACACTATCAAGACACATCATTGTATATGACTTAGTTATTAGCTACCCAACATGCTCTAAGCATTTTACTGACGATGTGCTTTCAGTTAAGCATTTATACTGTAAAAGGTTAAGAAATACATACATAAGCATTTACGAAAGGTTAAGAAATAACTCAGTATGGTCATACTCTGAAAATTTGCCTTTTTTTTTTTTTTTTTCTCTCCTTGATTTTTCACTAACTTTAGATAACTTTACGTAACTAGAAAACAGAAGAGGCCCTGTCTGATTTGCAAAAGTGCACTCTAAATGAGACGTGAAAGCTGAGAAGGACAGGAATCCCCTCATACCAGGTCCTTAGTGTGGGTGCTCACTCTTGAGGGCAAGTGTCCTTCACAGAAAACTGTGTGGAGGGTCAAAGGATGCTGAGGGAGACAGGGGCCTGGATGGCTGGTTGTTGCAAAGAGGTAAATGCCAATGAGAGAAAGAGGGAGCACATAGTCTTACTATCTGTGTCACAGCAGAGTGTGTGTTACCAAAGCAAACATGGCTTTCCGGTACATCATCTTCTGGAGGAGATTCCCTCTCCATGGAACTATTCAGACTTTCCAAATTAGGCATCCTTTCTGATTGGCATGAACTCCTATGTATAGGGGTAAGGATGCATATATGACAGTGCTGAGGATACATACAAGTATTTTCTTTTTGCTAGAAACTCTAGATTTTTTTTTCCCCAAAAAAAAAAAAAAAAAGAGAGAAGTAAAAAACCGTAATAGCTGTATACTTGTAAAGCCTGAATGGAAAGTAGTGTACTGGGGCCAGGCAATATGGGGAAGAAAAAAATTTCATTACAATTGTTCAACACAAGATGAAGAACTATAATGCTTTAATCATGTTCTTATGATGTGGTGTGTCATTACAAGGCAGAGTTAAAGTAATTTGGATTTCTCTACATGGGATAATTTAACATGAAATTAAAGCTTGAGACAAACTGGATAGTGAGTGCTCTGCTGTGCTTATTTGGGAGATACTTATATCCAGGTCTTGGGATCTGGTTTTCCTATTTAAAGCACACTCTTAACCATCTTTGTCTGAAAATGCATTTGATGTCACATTATTTTTTTTTTTTTAATATTTGCATTAAAATAAGGTTATACCTTAAAATAAGTTCAAAATATACACACCTAATGTATGGCCAAACATTTTCAAACCTTTTCACATGCCTCTCAATGCCACCAAAGAGCATGAGTTTTTAGCCACACTTCCAAATCTAGTTTTTTATCACTCTCCAGTAAAGCAACAAAAGAATTTGCTTATTCATTCTATTTATCAGTTATAGGGAAACCTACTATTATGCTAAAACCTACAAATGTTCTCCTTTTGAAAGGTCAGTTGTTTGTAACTTTTCCTGTTATCAACCCTATTGTTGTCACTCTGGTAGGCAGATGCTATATTTCCTAAACAAAGGGTCAACCTCTGCTCAGTGTTTTAAATCAGTCCATTATTTGCCCTTAACTTCATCTATTTGCTTAATTTCAATTTTTATTGCTTTATTCTTTTATCATTTAATTGCTTAAACACAAATTCTTGTTCTGTGGAAGTATCTGGGATGTATTATATACTCCACCACCGACTTTCACATATTATGTTATCTAAAAACATGTAAGGAATGAAGAATCAGTGAAGAGGTTATTACTATAAGCAAATGCAGAGCCAGAATGTAGACTTACAGTCTGTTATCTGAATAGTTTGGACCAAATCCATGGAAAAGTACGAAAATACATATTACTTAATACCTAGTTTGGCTTCCCTGGAAACAGAGTCATGAGAACAAACGAATAATGCTCTGCTATTTACAATTTTATTTGATTTCCTTGTTCTTCCTTGACAGATGATGCCTTCAACAACATTTCCCCTAAAGATTGAAGGGAATAAGTACTATGCAAACATTTTTAAAAGATTTTCCAACTGCTAAACTTGTAAAAGCAAGTTATAAAACCCCACAGTTTATACTACTTAAAGGATCTTGGCTAGATAAAAACAATCTTATAGTGCTTATAACTATTATAAAGTCATAGTTCATTATTCTCAGTCATAAACAAGGAACTTCAAATTATGCTAAAAGAATCAAAAGTTTACCCAAAAGATCCCCAAACAAACAATCCCTTGTGGCTGCTCCCTCCCTGGAGGAGTTCAAGGCCAGGCTGGACAAGGCCTTGAGTGACCTGTGCTAGTGGGAGGTGTCCCTGCCTATGGCAGGGGGTTGGAACTAGATGATCCTTGAGGTCTCCTTCCAACCTTACCATTCTATGATTCTATATAAAGGACTAATATTGTTATTACTGTATTGACATTTTCTATTATTTTCTAAACTCCACCAAAGAAATACCAGATGGAGGAAACATGGCCATGTGAAATAACACTAGGCTAAAGAGAGAATGTTCCAAAGTCTGCCTCAATATTTATATATTAGTGTAATAAAGTGTAGCTCAGAAACATTTGTAGTACAATAGACCATTCCTACATCAATCCTCCTCATTGCAACAATTTAGTATAATTGTGTCTTTGCAAATGCTGAAGCACATTCAGTTAGTTACATTTTTGCATCTATTTCTGAGTTACATAACATCAAATAATATTCCATACTAATATAGAAGTGCCCATTCATCATGGTAATTTCATAAAAAATATTATATTTAAATATCTGTCAAGGTGTATCTAATCTAGTAAGAATCTGATAATAGTATCAAGCTGCACCTAATCTAAAAATAAGCTAATAATAATGAAAGTCCTTGAGCTTCATATTTTCTCAGGCTGGATATAGTGTTTTAACTGTATGTTAAGCATGCATAACTGGCACTATAGAAAGTAAATGTCTACATCCTGAATCTATTAAGTACCAAGTAAGGAAAAGTATTTATGTACATGCTTATTAATACATCACTATAACACTATGTCTTCAAATATCAATTGGATTTTTTAAGTTAACTTTCATTAAATAAGAAATTAGTAAAGGTAAAGGTCCGCAGGGAAGGTATGAATATAGATAAGAAAATATTCAGCTACTAAAAACACCCATTTATGCATGGAATATTAAAAATGGATACCAAGCTAACCAGTTAATATATAGCATGCATATATATATAGGTATATATACATGTGTGTGTGTGTATACATGTATATATACGTATATACATGCATATATGATCAGATATATGTGTGTAGGTCAGTAAAATATATGAAACTGCATATATGTACTTAAAATAAAGACATTGTATTTATCAAAATTCAAGATTCTAGACAGTCATGAACTTAGACATTACAAGAAATCACATGCATTTCTATCCCAGACAAGCTACAAACACATCATATTTAGCATTGCCTTTAAATTTCAATATATCCAGTATAAACATGCACATAAAATGTATATAGACACGCTTCATCTATATGTGTATAATATAGTTATCTGTAGGCCCAGAAAACAGTGCTCTCGGATTGCCAAACCCACTGCTTGTGTAAGTATAGATTTTCAACTGCCAGGTTCTTATGGTATCACAGTATAGCAATTAATGATCCAGCTGTAACTAGAAAATAAGGTTAAAAAAAAAAAATCCTCAACACACATTTTGTCAGAATTGCTGTAAAAAAAAAAAATTTAGAAAGTTTGGGGGTTTGTATTCATAACGCACATAGCAGGGAAGCAAGCATATTTTTGCATTTTGTTTATAGAAGTTGTGGACTTGTCAGAGTAGGCTTAGAAGACTTGAATGCTTCTCCTTACATGGAAACAGTTTGTGGCTGCTTCCCACTAAACTGCTGCATCCTGAATCAACAGTGTAGTAAAGATAGATGTGCACAAATTCTGCCACTAAGACTAGACAAAAAAAACATAGAAACAAGAAGCTGCCTTTTGTTCTTGGAATTGTTGAGTGCCATTCAGAGGACCGCCTTGCTGTCGTAAACATGCCCAACACACGTCAGCATTAATAAGATTCAAATGAAAACGTGAAGAACCACAGCTAACCTAAAGCTGTTCAAGTCAACAAAAGACCTTTCTTGACTGAACAGTACAAAATCTGTGACAAAAATTGTATTTTGGCACCAATATGTGTGTCAGTGGCTATATGCTCAGTAAATATGAAGGTGAGTGAAAGCAGTGCTTTTTAGTGGAATTATGCTGGCTTCGCACCATTTGAAAATATGGCTTACCATCTATCTTCCTCTTTTGTTACACCTCTTCATGGCTCTCCAGCAGTATCAAATAAGTTATATCTTACCATTCACCTTGTAAATCCTCCCCCAGATTTTCTCTCTTCTTCAAAATAAACCTTATGTTCTTATTTTTCTTATCAATTTCTTGAGTATAGATACATCTAAAGAACAACAATGATTTTATGAAATTTCTAGGAAAAAAACCCCACCTTTCCTTTGCAACAAGACGAAAAGAATAAATATCAAAAGCAATTAGCCATAAATATTTCCTCTGGGGTCTTACGGTAGCATAAGTTCTCATTGTTCAGGTATCTAGAAATTATTTCCAGTTTATACCACAGTTTTGACCACTACCACATAAATTCAACATATTAACAGGGTATTTTCTGTTCTCTGTTTTCGTCATGTTTTTTTTTTTTCAATTTTTAATATGCATCTGTTTATGATGTACTAAAAAAACCCACCAACCCAATACTGCATCCATAAACACTAAAATGGCTGCAAGCATGAAGGTGCATCATGTAGCTGCATAACTAAGCAAGAAAGGTTTGTTCCTGGGAGAACACAAGTGCCCTCAGTGCCCTCCAACCCTATACAAGTTGAGAAAGAAAAGCACCTCTCAGGGCTGGAACTGTAGTTGCCTAAGGAAAACACTTTCTCATTTTCAGATGTCCAGAAATGCTGTTGTATTGACTGTTAAACACACTTCAGCATAGACATCTCTGTTGGACAAGGGTACAGAACTCCTAATTAAGAGGTTTAATTTTTGCCACAAAAGGAGCTAGATTGTAATGGCGTCTTTTGTCCTTTGGTTAATGAAGGGTGATACATTGTTTAAATAATCAGTAACACCACTGGAAAAGAATGAAACAATTAGCATAGCTTGACACCCAGAGCAGCACCAGTTGCTGTTGTTACCATCAAAGTGTCAATTTAAAAAGAAAACCACAGAAAGTGCCACTTAAAGCATTTTTGCTTTTCTCTTTTAAAGATACAATTAACCACTCAATTTTTAAACTAATTCACTGTGCCGTTGGTTACTGCATGCTCATTCTTTCAGAAGGTGGTTTTTTTTAAGAGTTGGATAGCCTATCTATCAAAGACAAAGTATTTTAAGAATCCACAAGTAGCAGTATAGCAAGCAACAAGCTGTTTTTTTGGGTGAGGGATTTCTGATTCACTTGAGCTCTGAATTTGCCAATGGCACATGCTCGTTATCTGTGAGATAAAGACCATCTGCAACCTCATACCTAAGATTTATTCTAGCAACACGACCAGTGACCCAAGAGGTTGTATCACTGTTTATGAAGCAGGAGACCTAAACATGTAAATAAACCTGAAATTCTTGCCTCTCAGTGACCAAATGCTGATGTGAACAGGTACCATTTCTTTACCTCTAAGAGACAAATGTCAGCCTATGGAACTGAAAATCTCATTCTTGGAGTTTGATATGTAAAGTAGCAGAAATTTCTGAGATGGAAGACAGAGTTTTCAGGTTATCTTTTTATGAATAGAGAACAGACACTGGATCTGAATGGAAACCACTTTGACTACTGTTCCTGGACTCAGAGTATAAATATGTCACAACTGCTGGCATAACCAGCATGACTGAAGTCATCACTGGCATTAGCCAAGTGAAATAGGCTACCTCATGACAAAGGAGACAGAAACCAGATTGCACATAGGTCAGTAATAATCTTCATAAAGTACTTTTAGACATACGAGTATTATAAATGATACCATTATAAGTAAAGAGTTATTTGACCCAGGCCTATATTAACCATTAAATTAGTACTTGAATTGCTCTCCGAGGTGGCTGACAGAAAATACTTTGGCCAAGTTAGGTAAATTGTTTAACCTCTAATGTCAATGTTGCTTCCCTGAGATACCTATATGGAGTTTGCTTATAAATCGAAGGCATGGCATGGAAAAGCCAGAGATCATGTAAAAATATCATAATTCCTTTTTCCTATCTGCAATATGAAGTCAAAGATCTCAGGCGAAGATATGTGCCATTTAAGGTCTTTTTTTCACAACTTGCCATATCTAAGAAATCTAACACTTAAAATATGTTTAATGTTTATTGACATCTCCAAACAAACATTTATCCAGTATTTCATTCTGAAGGTACTTCATGCTAAGTAGTGCAATTCCTACTTGTATAAAGCTGATAAACAATACAATTGTTCAATCACCGTTAGCTTGCCAAACAGTAGCACCTGGTAAGGATATAAAGCCATTGGGTTGTTGAAAAGTACTGTAAATCCTGGCACCTTCTATTCACATTTACAGTCCAAGATCCATTTTATCAATGGTTGAACACTTACGTTTTAAATTCACCAAAAAAAAAAAAAAAGTTTAGGGGAAAAAAAAAAGGCAAAAATAGCAACTTCTTCGTAAATAAAAATGTTTTTAAGAGATGAAAGGAAGCTGTGAGGTCCAGGCAAAGAAGTGTCTTTCATCGTGTTTATATAGTCCTAGAATATGAGTTGCGTGTTTGCAGGTGCATAGAGGCACAAAATCCACAGAGCACATGTAGGCAGGTTTCACCTGCACTCACATAAAGTTACGACAGACAGTGTGCAGCCACATACTATTTTTCTGAAGGTGTTTAAGAAAATCCTCAGTTAGTTAAATCTGTTAATTAAGTTTCTTTTCCTGCCTCCAAATTCCTGACTGTGAGGGCTGACAAATAAGCTTTACCCTTTGCACTTGTGTTTTCTTGATTGTAGTCCATCTTTAAAAGGAATCCTGCCCCCCACCCCCCACCCCCCCAAGTCAAGCACAGGCACACTGGAGGGAGTGGGTGGAGAAAACAATCCTTCCTCTACAGTAGTACCTACATCCTCATGAGAGGAATGTACACCCAGGTGAATGGGAGGCCACTCACCATGGCCTCACTGTACAGCAGGAGCTCCGCTTCCACCAGCAGCCTGGAGAGCTCCCAGAGCACACTGTGACCTGGCCATCCACTGCCACCCCACACAGGGTGTCCTGAGCAGAGCCAGGGGGCTACTGGAGACACCTCGCTACCTGGCAGGAGATATGCTATGAGATCACCTAATGCCACAGGAAGCTCAGAAACTATTTTGGTTATGTTTCCAGGACTGTAATGTCTGTAAGCCTGGGTGAGAGGCAGAGCAGTAAGAGCAGAATCAGTGTTCAGCTTCCCTGTCTGGACAGGCAGTTGGCATCCCTGAAGCCAGCAAAGATAAATATATCTCCTGTTAGCAGCGACATGAAGGGCTTCTCACAATGGAAGCAACCAAATGAAAAATAATCAAAGAGCAGAGTGTAAGCAAATAATTCCTGACATCTCAGTCAGTGCCTGTGTCTGTGCAGTCTGCACTAAACCCTGCTAGCTACCACAAATAAAGCTGTAGGTAGATAAGAAAATGCACCTAAACGCTAGTATATGCTGAATATTCTTTATAACAGCTATAGAGATATCAAAGTACAACTAAGGAATTTTCCCTTAAGTAAGATCTGACACTTTTTCAATGGTGATGAGCAAATGCACATGTAGATCTGCACAAATATCTCACACCATTAGACACGTACTTAGCTTTCCCAATCCCTGCCCAAATGAGGAATTCAGCATGCAACCAAAGGGCCCTTTCCATCCCAACCACATGCTGCCTGGCTAGAAAGGACGATACGTAGCACTAACCTTTAGCTTGTCATAGCGCTCACTTAAAGCTGCCACCTGATGGTCACGGTGTCTCCCGACCAGTTTACACAAGGCACAGATTAACTGGTCATCGGTCACACAGTACATGTTAACTTTCTCATCCTCATGCTCCAAGCACATTAATCCTCTGATGTGAGAGTCTGGTATGGGCTCGATGAGACGGTGGCCAGTGAACGGCTTCTTGTTGGGATGAGTGGCTTTCAGGCACTCCTCACAGTAGGACACTTCGCAGGTAACGCAGGTTTTCACTGCCTCCTGGGCAGGGTCCTGGTCGCAGAACTGGCAGAGAACCTTCTCACAGGACGACATGCTGTTGCTATCAAATGCCCGCTCGCGGCGGGTTTCACTGGGGGAATTTGGCCCGCTGACTGAGGCTTTCTGAAACCTGTCGATGATGTTCTGCAGGGTGACGTTGCGCTTGAGCCCGTCTAGACCACGCTGGCTGAGGGTGATGACATAGCGGCAGGTTGGGCACTGGAAGGCGGTGATAGACTCCACAGGCTCGTTGGTGGCGCAGTGGGAGACCAGGATGCGGTGCGCGCAATTGAAGCAGAGGCTGTGAGCGCAAGGCAGCAGCAGCGGGTCTTCAAACAGCTCCAGACAGATAGGGCAGGTCAGTTCCGACTCCAGTGTTTCCATTTTCAGGCAAAGCTTTCCTGTGGCGTCAGCGAAATCCAGGGAAGCTGATCAGCTATCTGGAAACATACATAAGATTTGATTAGGCGAGAGAGAACGTGAGGGGTCAGCCATGGGGGGCTGTCAACTTTAACCATTGCTCCAGGGGCTATCAACCCACCACTCCAGGCGGGAGAGCAGTCTAAAGTTTTGAACCTGCCCATGCACACATCAAGGTATTTAAAACTGGACTGCTTTATTATCTACCCCCCCCCCCTTCTCTGTTCACTTAAAAATGCAAAACAAAAGCTCCTTCTTAATTTTATTCTCTTTCCCTCCCTCTCTCATGCAGCCAAGGGAAACAGCAGATGTTTCTGTGCATTATTAAAACCCAAAAGGCTGATCTTCCAACAGACTATTACAGCAAAATTAGATCTTTTCTGCAGATACTGCTTTTGACTTCATTCATATAATAATAAATTTTAAAAGAAACTTCACCTTTGTATAGCAGTGTGCAAGGATTAATCCAGAGTACTGTAACTGACAACTTTACTATTGTTATTACAATTAACAGATTCATTTTATCAGGCTGAAATGTTCACTTGCTATTATAGCAACAGGACAGCATTCGAAGTACATGTCTTTATTTACTGGCATAAATATATATCTGATTATATACAGAGAATAATGTTTGTAGGAAAGCATGTGATTTTTTACATATAGTGCATATGTATAAGATGTATATCATATACCAATATACTCCTCCTATGTATTTTAAGAACATACACACCTTTACTTTTGTCTGTATGTATCTGAACACATATGCCTCCAAATATATGAAGTACATATTTGCAGCAATGTAAATATATCTAGAGGATCACACAGTGTTGTAGCTGAAATGTCTAAGGGAAGGTGGATGAAGGAAATCATACACAGTACTTTAGACCTAATTACTGATGATTCCAACCTCTAGTACAAAAAGTCTCTAGGGAGTAAGACTGTAAAATATAGTGAGATTGTGAAATGTATGATTTGCCTGGGAGGAGCTTGTGTGTGTGTGCATTTACTTCTGTGTCAGTACTCTCTACTGCTAAAACTTAGGAACTATCACTTGCTTTAGTGGCCTTACTAATCACCTGAAGTGGATTAAGAATCAACAACTTTAAATGGGATGCATGGGATTTTCTTGAGAAGGCAGCAGTACACCCCACCAAAGAAAAACTAAAACTTTATTTTGCTTCCTTTCCTGTGGTGAGCGTTACAGAGAGTGGTTTTGAAAGAGTTGCCTTACACAGATTTCCCTGCCTAAGCTCCCATCAAGGCCCCATCGCTGCCACAAGCAGACAGGTCAGTGAAGCAGAAGCAAAAGCTATGCTTCACACTCACAGAGCTGTACCTTTTCACAGTACAATCTATTTAAGCTTTGTTGCTCATAACTGAGGACAGCTTCAGATGGCACAGCTGCATAGCCTTTACACTGTAAAGTCATTGTTTGGTTGTGTGAACGCTTGCCTCCTTCCCTGACCAAGGAAAAGGAGGGATGGACAAGAACATCCCACAAGCAAACCTTAGTTCATTAAGGGTGAGGAGAGCTCAGGGCTCATTAGCAGCCTTGGGAACCAGCTTTCTATACTTCATGACAATTAGCATGGGGAGCGCAGTAGCAATGACAGGAATGCTACCTATAACCCCAATATGAACAACAAAAAGGAAAGTTCAGCAAACAGAAGCAAGGTTCGGACTGCCCATTGGTATTTAGTCATCCCTACTCTGTGGGAAGAGCAGCAAGGCATCTGTTCCAGAGGTATGTTTAGAAATTAGGATACTTTGCTTCTTTGCACTAATGTGTCCTTTTATTCTGCCAAGAAATCTGAGCATTTAAAAAACGCACTGACCCCATCACAAAATTTGCTCTGTTGTATCTTCTGTGATGCTGATTTTACTTGAAATAAAGTTCAGTTTGCCAAAGACTAATTAATTTATAACCATCCATCAGTTGCCATAATTGCATGGCACATCTGGTCAAAATTAAAGCCCTGGCAACTTGATATAAGCAGGAAGACAACTCCCCTATTCTCTCCTCAGCCATAGCCACATAGCATAGAAGAGACAAACGCCTTTTCTGTAAATGAAGACCAGTTTGTCTTTCCTCCTCTTCACTCTCTGTCTCACAGAAGTCCCAGAAGATCAAAAACTCATTCATGTTGTTTGAACCTCTTCCACACCACAACTATGTACCTCATCATCTGCTTGTCCTGCAGGCTGAATGCAGAGTTGGAAATGGGAGAAGGGGAATTGGGGCTGGCAGGAGATAACATTTTTAGAAGGCAAACTAATCACTGTTCGTATAATGTCAGTCCAGTGAAAATCTACCAATCTTTTGCATTATTAAGACCATGTCAGGAACATGGGGCTTTCTTCCATGATACTCTTTCTGTACACAATCCCTCCTTCTCCTTCCTGTGCCAAACAGTTTCAGTCATTCGGTTTCCTTCTTAAAACATTTTTTTTTAAAACCAAAGGCTTTTTATGGTACTCATATAAAAGAGGTAAAAATAACCATACAAAAAGAAAAAAAAAATCAGAAAAACGCTTGCACCATTGTCTCACGGAAAGATGTTTGAATCACCATGATGGCTCTACATAAATACCAACATCACATTGATGACTAATTCTGATCTATCTGACCTGAATGAGCAGCAGCTCAGCCTTCACTAATGCTATTCAGTATGAGCAAGGGTGCCAAAATTTTATCTCAGGCTGTAAATGTCTTGGAATAAGAGCCTATCTTCCAAAGCAATCAAAACTGAACCCACCAACAGAAACCAAAATATGGCATTTTCTTGTTTTCTTTCACAGTTACTGGTAAGTAAAAACACACTGCATCTGGGACTGAATAATGAATCCATCAAGAGGCACTGAAGAGGGGCTACATCTTATGTTCAATCCAGAAATTACTATTTAATCAACTAGAATTCTACTTTCACTTTTAGCTTGATGCCTGAAGTACAGAGAGTGTGCTGCTGATCCAGCTATGAAATCTTTCAAATTCACTGGACCTTGTCTTAAGGTTTCATATCCAGTATGAAACCTTTTTTTTTCCTTGAGAGTGTCACAGAATACATAGCTTCAGTAAACTGGAAGATTATCCAGAAACTCAATGCATCAATACTCATTGTTATATATGTGCATGGTTATATACACACATGGTTGTATTCCATATTCAGCATGGCCCATAAACTGAAAGCCATATCCAGAAACATTCAGAAACAGAAAGGAAAGAAGTAACTTTAAGAACATAATTTCATATTTGCAAAAATATGGCATTCCTAGCAGAAAATGTTACTATTGCCAAAGTGTCATTGAAATGAGAAGCATTCTTTTTCTACCCACAAGAGACAGTTACAAGAATAGCTATCAAAATAAAAAGTGATTGTCAGAAAACAAGTCTTATTTTAAAAGCAAAAATAACTAACTTTGGATTTATGACATCTTCTTAGCACATAACAAATAGTTTTGTATTATGTGGTGAGCAATACAGTAAATGAAATCCTGATAATGTAGTTTGAAGCAAGAATTCTATTAACCCTAGCAGAATGAATATCTCTGTACCTCTTGTTTTAAGCTTGACATTTTGCAGGTAGCATTAATGTCTTCAGTTGCACAGAAGGATAAAACTTCACAGAAGTAAAGAAACATGAGAGAAATTAAAATTACAGCTGAACTACGTTAAAACATTATCTCAAGTTATTTCATAATCAGATGCAATGCTATTCTGCAAAAATGCTGAATTACACCTTCCATTTGTTTTATACTTGAAAAATTACAGGTCAGAGGTAGTTAGAGTCCAGTTGAGTTGACTGTTGCCACTGATCTCAATGAGACTCTAGTAATCACAGCGCAGAAACACATTTCCTGAGGAGGATGTAGAACAAGTGATAGGACAAGAGGAAATGGCCTGAAGTTGCATCAGGAGAGGCCTAGGTTGGACACTAGAAATACTTTCTTCCCTGAAAGGGTTGTCAAGCCCTGGAACAGGTTGCCCAGGGCAATGGTGGCATCCCTATCCCTGGAGGAACTGAAAAGCTGTGTATACGTGGTGCTGAGTGACAAGGCTTTGTGGTGACTCAGCAGTGTTGGGTTAATAGCTGGACTCGATCTTGGAGGTCTTTTCCAACCTTAATGATTCTTTGATTCTGTGTGATTTGGTGTCTCTGACATCAGTCCAAGGCTAACTCAAGAATAATTTTTCACTGCTGGGAGTGGACGATCGCTACGTTTTAATTACAGAAAGAAGTATATAGAAGCAGCAGGATAGAAATATCAGAAGTGTTGGTGGGGCGAGAATTCCTTGAACCAGAACTGTAAGCTTTTCCTCACAGGAATCAACACACTTCTACAATCTGAAGAAATTGCCTACCCTTAGAAAGTTATTGCTAAGCACATGTTCCTACATGGAGCTGTTCTCACCGCAAATACTCCTAATATTGCTCTTAGACAGGCTAACATTCTTTCTGCACTCAAATGACACTCAGAAAATTGCAGATAATGTCCAAATAAATTATTCTGCTAACCTACTTAGGAAAATTAGAAACATTCAGATGTAATACCATAGGATCTGGTGATTCTACAGTGATAAAATACTTCATGCAGGTTAACATCACCCTTTAAAGTAGGATCTGGACAGGGCATTTCAGCTTAACTAGTAATGCTCACCAGAAAGGTGACTGATCTTTACATTCGACTGCTTTTTATTGGTGTTAACTAGATGATTAATAATAACGATGTAATTATTACTTTGTTTAACACAACAAATGTAAATTATAATGTGATATTGCCAAATAAGTCTTCACCTCAACTCAGTACACTCAAGCTCCAACAAGTTTCTGAAGTATTGATGTAGTGTCTGAAATAAGATGCTGTATTGGGTTTATGTGACAATTTTTTAGTAGGATTACAGGGATGGTTTCTGTGAGGAGATACTAGAAGCTTCTGCTATGTCAAACAGAGTCAATGCCAGCTGACTCCAAGAGGGACCATCCATTGGCTAAAATCAAGTCCATCAGTGACAATGGCAGCACTACTGTGAACATTTGGAGGTGCTCCAGGCACCAAAGCAGAAGACCACAGAAGTGAAGACCACAGTGAGGCAGGCAGTTCTCCTGTAGCCTATGGAGGTTAAAGGTGGATCAGATATCCACCTGCAACCTGTGAAGAACCCCACCATGGAGTTTGAGACCCTGTGGTAAGCCTACACTGGAGCAGGCTTCCAAAAGAACCTGTAGTTCATGGAGGAAGGAGCCCATGCTGGAGTAGTTTTACTGGAAGAACTTGTGACCCAGTGGAAGGGACTCACACTGGAGTAGTTCATGAAGTACGGCAGATTGTGAGAAGGACTCACATTGGAGAAATTTCTGGAGGACTGCCTCCCATGGGAGACAACTCACACTAGAGCAGAAGAGTGTGAAGAGTCTTGGACTGACTTCAACACTCATTGCCCATCCTCCTCTCCTACTTGTGGAAAGGAGGTACAGAAATTTGGGAGTGAAGTTGAGGCAAGGAAGAAGGGAGAGGTGAGGAAAAGGGGTTCTAAGATTTAGTTTTTATTTCTTGTAATCCTACTCTGATGTGATTGGTAATAAATTAAACTAATTTTTCCAAGATGAGTGTTTTGCCTCTGACAGTAATTGGCGAGTGATCCTTCCCTGCCCATATCTTGATCCATGAACCTTTCGTTATGTTTTGTGATAAAGTGGCTTTGGTGGGCACCCGGTATCCATCCAGTGTCAACATGCCACAAATAATAACAAAAAACACTTAAAAATGAGTGTGTCAAAAACTGAAGTATATCAAGGTCACTTGGTCAGCAAAACTCTACAGCATCCACCTCATGCAGAATAATTCCTTAGCTGTTAGAATAGGTGTTTTAGCATGCCATGCGTTGCCTCCTGCCCCTTTTCTATTCCAGCTGCTCCTACAATTCTCATGGAAGGCAAGAAGAGACTCTACCAGGAATGAAAAAAGCAGTGGAAGAGGATGTCCTATGAAGCTTCGCTTTTCTCTTTAGAAAAGGTGGAGTTCATTGCACCAACTAAAGCTGTCTCAATTAATTTTTAGATTGCAGCAAACTCAGTAACAGGAGTAAACAGATGGAGTTTTCAAAGTTGCAGCATTTTTCTGTTAAGTGCACTACAAAAGGAAAATTTAGAAGTTTTGTTCCTGTCATAAAATCCGCTATGGGCAATAAAAACAAAGAAACAAATAAACCAAACCCTAAAAAAAACCAGAAACAAACCAAAACACACCCCCAAAACAACCAAACAAACAAAAAAAAACCCACAAAAAACAACCCCAAACCACACACACACAAAAAAAAAAAAAAAAACCACAAACCCCCCCCCCACACCACACCCCAACAACCACTTGCAATTTCTTAGGTTAACTGTAAGAAAAAAAGAGAAAATAAAAAAGGAGGGGAAAAAAAGGGAGAAAATGCTGTTCTTTTTGCCATTTTGTATCCTGTTCTAGGATATACACAAAATTGCCTTGGGAGCAACTTTTCCTTCCAACAGGAGAACATGATTGTTTTACATTGCATTCAATAAACATTTCAAATGTGATTAAAGCAATGAAGTGCTTCACAGCCCAGGTTGTCTGGAGTCCATTACAGCTTTCACCTTCTGCAGCACAGACACTGTAGTATACAAGTACTTGTGTTGCTAGTAATTGACAGCAGCAGAGTTAGTGAGATGTTTAAGTAATTTGTGCAAATAGGACAAAATGAGCTAATAATCAAAACTCAGATTATTTTATTTAGAAACATTGAATGAAAACTTCTGTAATGCTAAAGACAGCAAGAGCCACACACCCCAAAGCATGAAAGTATTTGTTTCCCTACTGTTTCTTATCAAAGCAGTATGAATTAATAACTATTCAAAGGATAGTGCCTGTTAAACAGCTCCTGATAAGTGAAACCACTCAGCATAAAAGAAATTGACTACTTCATCCTATTCACACATTTTCACTGACAGAATAATGATTAACTGCCTTTAATAGAAGTAACTTACATGTAGCATCTCCATGATGTTGAGAAAGTTGTTTGCAACCTTTAAAGACTATTATTACAACAAAAGCACGTCTGTTGTGCTATCTTTAGTGATATAAAGCCTACACAACATTCCTCTCTGGTTGAAATGTACTAGTAGGACAATACATTTTCAAAAAGCTCAATCTTGTATGTTATTCAGTAAGACAAGTACATCTCACAGAGTTAGGGTCATTGACACATCTCATACTCCTTCTCATGGGAGCTAAAACAATAATTGAGCCTCAAAAGCTAACAGGCAAGGAAAAAAAAATCATGTCCTCTAAATCCCAAAGCAATCAATAAATAGCTGGTATGATATTATCTACAGTAATATATTAGATATAGTATTACAAGTGGCATAAGCCTATACTAGCATACATCTTGAATGCTTTTTGACCTTTATCTTTTATAAGCCTTGCGACTCTCATAGCTTTAGACACAAAATTTAATATTTCCTCAAAATGCTTCAGGGGAAGGAAAGCAAAGGATTGTTTAATCTTTAGCACTTGTGAATCAGTATAGGTCTACTGGTATCAGCAGTGACCACATAACAAATTTTTGGCTGAACAGAAACTTGAGCAACCCCCAAAACCTAGCCAAAAGGGACAAATGCTATATAACACACTGGTTTGTTTTGGTAGTGTTTTTGTTTGTGTTTTCTTTTTTCTCTTTTTTCTTATTTCAAGCGAAGTTCTTCCTGGATTATAAGTGCTGCCTCTGAAACAAAAGGAAGTTAAAAGAATCTTACCCAAATAGTAACTACCAACATCCATCAGTTTTTACAGGGCTTTGGTTACAAAGTAGAGCTGGAAATCTCTCACATTTCACCAGCTGGAAATTACACTTGTGTAATGCCTTAGGTGACATGGTATTGCCTGGTCTTTAGCACAGATGATACAGCAATAGAAATAAGCAGAAACAGTTCAGCATATTCCTTCTAGTCATAGAATGGTAAGGTTGGAAGAGACCTCAAAGATCATCTAGTTCCAACCCCCTGCCATAGGCAGGGACACCTCCCACTAGTACAGGTCACTCAAGGCCTTGTCCAATCTGGCCTTGAACCCCTCCAGGGAGGGAGCAGCCACAACCTGTTCCAGTGTGCCACCCTCACTGGAAAGAACTTCCTCCTAACATCCAGTCTAAATCTCCCCTCTGTCAGTTTAAACCCATTGCCTCTTGTCCTGTCATTGCAAGACCTTGTAAATAGTCCCTCCCCAGCCTTCCTGTAGGCCCCCTTCAGATACTGGAAGGTACTATAAGGTCTCCTCAAGGCCTTCTCTTCTCCAGGCTGAAGAACCCCAACTCTCTCACAGATACATAATTTAGTGCAGCTTGGAAACTCTGGAGTCCTTGGGCTACTGCAAGTTTTCAGGGAAGATCTTAGGATGACTTAAAGAAATTACTACATTCTCTTCCACAAAGTTATTCCGCAAACTGATTTCCCGCAGCTAAGTAATGGTAATTTTAACTACTACTAGAATTCATAATCATCACCTCCACCTAGATAATGGCACCAGTTCACAAAGAACCACCCATGGTCTGCTTTCTTATCAAAGAGAGTATTTCAAATAGCTGCAAAAAATACTCCAGGAATTGCAACAGATGTGAAGGTGTGACTTCATCTGCCTCACAAGACTCAGAATTAAAACTGCCTGCAAGATGAACTTTTGATGAACTGAACCTTCTTGCACTTACAAAGCCTACTGCTTGATAAGGCACACAATGTTAGCCTCTTGCTGTCCGGATCTCTGCTCCTCATATGTGGTCATTAAAAAAGTCAATACAATTTTTTATTTTTTTTTTTAAATGAACAAACACATGTTCTCAGAGTTATACTCTGCATATTTGCAAAAACTACAAAAAAATTCTAGTGACTGAAAAAGAATCCAACTCTGTAAAACACTAAAGAGCTCCAACTGTTTTACAACTGCTGCACACTCAGTAAACCGAGCTCCATAAGATCAATGATGTATTTGAAAATCAAGACTGGAATCAGGTAACCGCAAGGGAAAATTAGCTGTGAAATGTGGGAAGGTGGAGGGTAAGGGATAAATTTCATCTGTATTCTGTAGGTAATCTATTCTAGACCTCTGACAGAAATTTCTGTCACTGGTGCAGGAAACACCCAGCTCTGGCCTCCTGGGCCCAGGAATAACGAAATGGGAACTGGCAGGTGCTGCTTCTCCATTTGGGGGGCAGAACCCTTACATAGGCACTCACCAGACCCGAAAGCCTGCTCCAAGAAAAGTGGGGACATTTCCCACCCAACAGGTGCCTCTAGGGCCACCATGAGCATGCTTCTGTCACCCCACTTTGGGTTACTAGGTTCCTGTTCTCCATTATCAGAATAATTTAAGGCACATTCTTTGACACTATAGACCGGAACAGAAACCTGCAAACGCCTAGTAGCAAATAACTAGTAGAACTAGATAAAGGATTAACTATGTGTGCTTTCTAGACACGCTTATTTCATTCCAGGTATGAAAGGAACTTAAGATCATAAGAAATTAAGACTACATCAGCTAACAAGTAACTATTTCCAGTGGTTCTGGGCTTCAATAAAAGAACATGAAGACTCTACATCTGTTCTTTGTTACTCTTAAGAGCTCAGCAATCACTTGTTTATGCAAATTTCTTCTAATAATTCTCCCAATATGCCTTATTTATATAAAGATCCAAAAAGATACACAGCTATCTGAACTGAGTTGCAGGAGAACAATCCTAAAGCATCTCATTTCCAGCTGACACTACTGAGCTGGGATTTTTCTGAATTTGGATGACTCTTGTCCCTGTTGAATGTAAGGTGTGCGCAGACAGTTCCTAAGAACCAAATGCAATGGGGCATTGCACTGTCTTAAGAGCAGCCTGCTTGTCATGACAAACCTAACTTCAACTTCTGTATTTTATTCATAGTTTTTTGACAATATAGTAGCTTGCCTTCCTGTACTGCAGATCATGAATCACATGCAAGACCTTCATCCTTCCAACTGTTCATTCCTGTCCTTTCTGCCACTGCACTGCAGCTCTGTGATAGGCTTCAAATAGCTAAGTTTTTCCCCCCTCACAATGCCAAGGAGTAGAGTAACTATTTTACCAAACCTCTCCTCAAGTTACTTGGTGCTACAAAGTAGCACTATTAACCCAGATAACCCAAAATTATTATTGCAAAGAAAAACAGTGAATGAGTAGAAACTTCGACTCTGGCACAATAGGACACAAAATGAAAAAAACCAGCCAAACAAACAAACCAACCAACCACAAAACAAACCCAAACACAAAAAAAAGAGAGTTGTATGTAGTGATTAAAAAGAGCTGACTGCTCTGCCCCTAAGACACTCAAGGGTTTGGCATTCTGCTCACTCACGATGAGATGTAAAGTTTTAGTCTTTATTAATTGCTAATAAAACTAAATCCTAAGAAGGTGGAAAGTTTCCACTCAATCACTTTGAGGACCTTCTAAGTCACATCAGCTGGTGCTTTATGCAAAGAGCCAGAAATGCTTTATTGTTTAGCAAGGGCACGTCTACATATATTTCATTTCTTGAGAGTTACTTATCAGAAACATACCACGATAACCCCTGGTGATCTCAGTATTTTCTTCTATGCATTTACATCCTTTAAAGACATTTTAAAGACCAAATCAAGTCATTATTGACAGCCACATAATCTTGCCTCACGAGTTTTTTAGTAACTGCTTGAAGCAATGAAGCTTTGCCACAGTAAAGAAATTAAGAGCAGCAAAGGACTACACTGTATCAGCAATATTTAGAAACTGAAGTGGTAAATCGTTCCTGATGACCAGAGAGATGCTGTGCAAGCTGAAGTAAATTAGGAAACCACGTAACATCAGTTTCTATTCCAGCGATAAGAAAAAAATTATCCCACTTGTGTGCTTCACTTGACATCAACCAGAAAATTGAGCAACAGCAGAAGATCAAGTATTAAATTTAAGCTCACTCTACTGAGTGAAAATGTTGCCTTTTTGAGCCGTCACTATAGAGCATCCTCATTACATAGAGCTCCCATTTGCTCTAGCTTTGAGGTGTAGGTGCCATTTGGTTTGCACAGCTCTTCTGTGCTCAAGATCATCCTTTTTCTGGGAAAAGCCTTGCTGAATAGCCTCATGAAATGAATGGAAAATGTTTTTTCAATGCCTGGCTATGGCTGTGTTCTGTCACACACACACACACATTATGAATGTACACATGTGCATAGAGAAAGGATTCACTGGCTGGTTGAGCTACTTATTAATTTGGTTGGACTACTTACTAGTTTACTAGATATCTGCAAATTAATTGTCCTGCAAATACTCTTCTGAACATCCCAAAGAGGAGGAAAAAACAACTAAAGTGAGCAACTGCTTCTGAGTATCAGTACCCTAGACAGGCCTTTCAAGCAAAAGGCTTTCAGTATCACTCACGAAATAGCGTAGTATCTTTTAAGATATCATGAAAAGAGAAGACGATAGCTTAATTACATCCCTTTGAGATCTTCCTCATCAACAACACATAGAGTCTTACAGTTTATCTCCAAAAAACAGCTAGCAAATCCATCACCATTACTGTAACAGAGTAGCACTTGTGAAGAGATTACTGGCTTGCATCTGCACAACCTCCTGCCTCAAGCTTTGTTTTCCAGGATCTTGTTAAATATCTACTTTAAAAGTTGCCTGAACATCAGCTGATCTTGTTCTCAGACAGCTACTCAGTTTGGAACATTGCACTGGAAAGATCGCATTAGAAATTCTGTACCTGTGGAGTGTATATGCTTCTGACCCTCCTAAATGAACGGTACATTTTGTGGACACAAAAATTGCATATAAGATAACTATGGTGACCAGACCACCACTCCGAGCATACCAGTGCCAAAAATTACATCCTTTGAAAAAACATGTCTCAGACATCATGCTTAGATGCATCCTTTAGGTTATGTAACTTCATCAGTTATAAATAAATGGGATTTGAAAGACTTTTCGCAAGGAGCGGAGCAGGCTCTAGGAAATAAACATATTTTTTCAATCCTCTCATGTAAACTTGTATCTCAGCCTTCATCTGTTATTTTTAAAACAGAATTATAATGTCCCAGATGTTCTTAACAATATGAAGATGCTAATGTCCCCTTTATCTCTCTTACTAGTTTTACAACAACTAACAAGAAAACAATGAGCCCTTGCTTGAAAATACATGATGAAAAATATACTCTGCTTAAAAAGTTCCCTATTTTCATGAGTTTTCAGTACCAGGAAGATAATTCATCACAGCAACAGACCAAACCTCAACTCCTCCCTTACGACTGCTAAACACATTATAAAATACTTCCTAAACCACTTGCAATGCCAAGCCTACACATACAGATCAACTCCAGCTCCCAAGAAGCCATCCAGTCGCATACCCACCGCTGGATCCCGCCCTACATCTTCTGGCTGCAACATTGCTGCGGACATGGAGATTGTGCTGATCCTCTCAGAAAAGTACCAGCAGCCCAAAATGGACAGGCAGTAGCAGCCACCACAGTCCCAGTAATCCTATGGCAGCACTGACTCCGTCTGCAACTGTGAGACAAGTCACAGCTGAATCACAACAGGAAAATCTCCCCTACAATTGCAGGAAAACTTGCTCCACCTAACCGCCTCCGCCAGGATCCATGCTCCTAAAGCCAGCCCTTCATGCTGTGCCCACAGCAAAATGCCTATCTCCTCCAAGGGTCAGCCTCAGTGAGGTGAGAAAGCAAGAAGAAATGCTTCTTCTCACAGAGCATCCCAAGATGGCTGCAGCAGAACAGGGTTACTTTGAAACCCAGATGAAAGCAAGCTCAGCCCTGGGGCAATTAACCCAGTACTGAGTGAGAGCTGGCAGTGCTCAGCTCCACAACAGGAGGCTGACCCAGAGTGGCCAAATCTGGCACACGCAAAATGGATGTTTCCAAAGTTGCTGTTCTCCAGAACACAGAACTCTACACAAGAGACATGCAGTAAATAATCACCTCGCTTTTTTACTACTATTTCCCTCAAACACTCAAAAGCTGAACAACACAAAGTCCAGTAGGAGTCTGCCAAAAGTGGGGACTATCTGAAAGAGTCTAGCATGGGATAGAAAGTCTTTTCTTTCTACAAATACCATGAAGACTTTACTTCCTGAAATTCGACAGCTGAAATGCAAGATGAGAACAACTGCTTAATTATGTTATTTTTGTAACTAAACTCTGTGTGTAAGCAGCAAATAGCAAGAGAAAGCTACGAATGCTTCAGCAAAGTACCCAGAAGGAATCCTCACTGAAGTCACACCAGACATCTGGTCTCCAACAAAGGTGTTAAAAATTCATGCAAAGTGGAAACAGCAGGAAAGAATTACTTCCTTGTGTTCTGTGTTTTTCATGTTGCAATGCCCTCTTTCATACAATAGTAACACAACAAAGTGAAACAAAACATACCTCAGACATTTGAGCATAAGGCTGCAAATCCAACACGGTCTTTGGTCTTTCTTCAATGGACGAGCCTGCACTTTGTTCTCAGTGAAACAATAAACAACTGTTTTGACTATTTAATTTCCTATTCTTTTTATTTCCTTGAAACAATACACCAGAGTCTTCACAAATGCACTCTTTTCATAAGGTTTTAAAGGCTTCTGCTGGCAATGTCTGTTAGCATGTGTATGGAATGACAGCTTGTAACAGGCAAAATGAGCATGCAGAAAGCAAGACAGATGTGCATAGGGATTACGATTATTTGAACTTTTCCATTATATTAAATGTCCATGGATAATCTGTAGTCAAGTCAAGTTACAAGCAGCCCAGCAGAGGCCATAGCTCTCCATGCCAGAAGGATTTTAGATTCCTCTGCTTATATCCTGTCCTTGATCTTTCATTAAACAGCATCATGAAGTTTCTTTGGACTGTCACTCCAGCCATGCTGGCTCATACTCGTTTAGATGCATTCGAGACCAACCAGTCCAAAGACCAGTATTATAAGCAGGTGCTGGCCTGCTCTCTGTCTGCATTACAGTTAACCTGAGTTTTCCATGCCCTTTGCAGACAATCAGCCACGGTCTGAAAAAGAGTTTCACTTAAAATATAGGGGGATTATATGAAATATTCTTCTTAATCACAAAAGCAATACAAAACATTTCCAATCATCTTAATTCTACTGATATACCTGTTTTGATTTTTGCATGTATGCTGCTTCACTTTGAGTGAAACGTTGCATGTGTTTTAATAGATAACATTGGAAGAAGCTTTTAAAACTTATCTGAGTGTGTCCATATGGAGGTGTTCAAGGCCAAGCTGGATGAGGCCTTGAGCATTTTGTTCTAGTGGAGGGTGTTCCTGCCCAAGGCATGGGGGTTTGGAACTGGATGATTTTAAGGTCCCTTCCAACCCAAACCATTCCATGAATCCATGCACACAAATATGCGCACATGCAAACAGTTAGGAGTTTAAACCCCTAAGAAAGAAGCTGAGAGCTGATGACAGCAATTTCTTAAACTATGACCAAATAGTTCACTAGATTTCCACTGGCAATGTTCCTAACTTAACCAGGTTGTGCAGAAATTCAGTCTAAGACTCTGAGCTAAAGAGAGGTAAGTTAACATACCTAAATTTGATATAGCTTAAGGCTCAGATACATAGCAAATACCGATCTATCAATCCACATAAAATTATTATTTCATCACATCTGAATTCTAAACTATGTCTTTCTGATGACAGAATATCCAGAATGTATCTATTTCCTGTGTAGCATTCTGTTTTGTCAGAATTCAGAGTCAGCTCTGCATGGGAAGATTTGGCCAGTACAATCCTGTTGTTCAAGGGAGTGCCAAACAGCATGCTCCATACTCTGCACACCTCAATGCTGTGCTGTAGAGTAACCCTGGTTACAATGCTCCTTGCAGTCAAGAAACAGAGTGCATTAGGAGATGGAGCAGATAAACAATAGGACAGAAACAAGCAGACAACCAGTTAGGTTACAAGAAATCCTTTCCCACAGTGCATTCAGAGTCCTAGAAAAAGATAATATCAGGACTGTCTGGGAGAATCAATTCACATGGCACACAAAATCATGCCCTATTGTCACTACTAGAATTTACTGACTCACAAATTATGCTTTTTGTTGGATTCAGTTGTCTTGCTAATAAGTCAGGCATAAATGTCTTTGAAAAATCAGCTGCATTTCACATTTGGTCCAAGTGCACCTTTTTTTTTTTTTTTTTT
>WBNM01034701.1:10932-43265 GCA_013399055.1 Ramphastos sulfuratus | reverse complement strand
TTTTTTTTTTTTTTTTTTTTTTTAATGGTGGAAAGTACAATTGTTTGGAAATCCTAAACCACATTTTCCCAAACTGCTTTTTTTTATTGCTTCATCATCTGACCACAAAAGAAAATTCTTTATGCCACTCATTCCACACGCAGACCTTTGTTTTAAAGCCTATTTTAATGGACAGAGGACATACATTTTTGGATTGATAGGAATATGTGCCTGGCAGCAGCATCTATCAGTCCACTGTCCACAGAAAGCAGATGCCATAGTGTAGCATAATGAGATCATAGTGAAAGTGTAATATTGACATTTGGAACAAATATGCTAATATGTCTGAGTTTGCAACTTTCTCATGGGCAAGCACACTCACATAAATTACTATCTCTACACAACTAATTGTAGGACGCAATGATGAAGAAAAAATAACAGTGGATTGGTTAAAAATAGTATCTCTCCATTCTTTCCTTTATTTATTGTCTGTCACCACAGAAGGGTTGATCCAAAATACATTTGTAACTTTCTCTTTTGCTGAACAGGGTCAGAGTCAGAGTAAAGTTATTGCTGTTCTTATTGGCCTGTCAGAGATGTAGAGCTCTCCTGCTCTGGACAAACAACTTCACTATGCTACTGTACTGCACCCACCCCGAGTGAAAGCAGAGAAAATATAGAAGCCTCAAACTTCTAGTCAATGTCTGCACCCTGTTATTCTCTTTGCACAACAAGGACACAGAAAGAAGAAAAAAGGCAGTGTGGGTTTCGTACAAAAAACTAAAAAAAGGTCACGTCAGCAAAAGCATCTCCTATGATATAGTATTAACGGCTTCTTAATTTTACATTGTTTCATATGAGTGCTGTGTACCAATTCTCTTTCAAATGGTTGCTTAATATTAATTGCTCTTTGAGCTATAAAATCCCTCTGTTGTCTCACTGATGGGTGACTGTATCAGGTATGCCATTTCCCCCTTTAATGCTTCATCTACATTTCACAATGGCATTTAAATATCATTTGAATTTGGTGCAATAAGCCATACTATAAATGTCCAAGCATTAATGCACTCTGCAGAAAGGCGTCGTTTATATAAGCAGTATGTAAGCCTGAAACACTTCGTGCCTTTATGGAGAGGCAATGTGTAGTATTTGATTCCTATTAGGGGAACAGATTATGAATTGCACCGTCAAATATCAGTTTTTCCTGACACAGACAAAATAGTATCTTTCTAAACTTCAAGGTAAGCCATGAACAAAAAAACCCCCTTGCTTATAACTTAGAGGAACTACTTGTAATCTTAGTGGGTATACGAGGCATGGAGAGCAAAAAATAAAACCTACTCCCACCCCAATTCACTGCTCAGTACTGCATTTTAGGGTTTGGGTAGAGAAAGACAACATTAAGTACATTGTTCCCAACTGTTAGATTAAGGATGTAGCACTGAATTCTAACCTGTTTCTTTGAAAGACATTGAGCAAGTGATCGAGGCAGGAGAATATTAGGAGGACTAAACTATTAAGGTAAGATTGAAGACGATCAGTGCACAAGTGTATGCTTAAAACAGGGAAAAAAAAATACCCCAGTCAAATCCACAGCAACCTGTTTCTTTTTATTTCTTCTGCCAAATACCATAAAGGATTGTTTACCTGTTCAAACTCATCACACAGGAAAGGTTTTGTACTGAAAAGATAAGAAAATTGTTTTCTTTTGCTTTGTGGTAAACCGCTTGTAAGCAGTATGATGCCAAAACAATCTTGATATGAAACTTACTGGAGTTTCTGAAGAAGTCTTTTGAAATCAAAGTCTCTGCTTCAGTATTTGGAATAAAAAAGCTAGTCCTAAGTGGTTCAGAGGACAATGAGATCCGAAATCTAGGAAGCCTCAAAACTTTAGCAGGTTTAAAGATCAGTCATTATTTGGTTATATCTAAATACCACAGTGGTTTATATTTGGTTTTTTTTGTTTGGTTGGTTTTTTTTTTTTAGCCTAACAAGCAGATCAGTGTCTTTGGTGGAGGCGCATTACAGAAAGGATGTATGCTTTTGCTTTACCTCTACATGATGCAATTCAGAAATTTAGGATGTGAATATCACATTGACAAACTTGAGAAACACCTCCTGAATCTGTTTATGTTTTCAGATAGTGCAACAAAGAACCGTATCAGAGAACCAATTTGAATTTATATTCTTAAGCACTGAAACATAACCCTTAGTCTCACAGGGATATTATGTGGCACCCATGGGCAGTATTTTTTTTTTTTAATCTGTATCTTCAGTAATTACAAGTGCATTTTAGCCTCATGTTCAGCTCTCACTTTTGTTGAAGATGAAAGTGATGCTTCAGTGCTAAAAATCAAAAGATGAGTTTTCCCAAAGAGCTTTATAAAGGCAGGCTCACAACTTAACAAGGAACAATTAGTATTTCTACGTCCAAGTGCACTAGTAACTAACTAGTTATGTTTATTCTTTCCTTTTAGGCCAACATTCTTGCTGAAAATGATGCAAGTTTTGAGTCACAAATGATGCAGAATTAGATCAAGTCTTCTTAAAAAAAAAACTTTATTCAAATTCCTGAAAAATCTCAGAAAAGTGGTCAAGACTGATAGACACAAAAAACTTTCATTAAACTTGATATTAACACATAACATGTTACCTTTAGTGACAAGCACTTGCATTCAAAGGCAAGTCCAACTAATTTCTCTTTACTTTCCATACTTCCTGCAGGTTATGCTTTGTCCTACAGAAAGTACTGTGCTCCAAAGAAAATATGCAATAATTGGAAAGTACACAGTTCAATCTATTACTGAACTACAGCTTGAGTTACAGTCTTAGGACTGCATATTTGAATCTATTATTTGCATATTAATAGTATGCTTCAAATGACTTGCATGATTATGTGACAAATTTCTGTCTTTCTCATTAGCATGCTCACAGGTGAATTGCAGCTGAAGCTTCGGTTCTGTTTACAACTAAAGCCACAGTACAACAGCTCTTTTATAAAGGGAGTGTATTCTTACTGCAAACAGTAGTCACAACTGCTCTGTGTACACTATTGCTCTGTGAACACTAAGAGACAGCATCAGATATGTGAATTTCCTGGGAATGCTAAACAAGGTTAAGCACATAGACAAACACTTAGAGGATTA
Organism: Ramphastos sulfuratus; assembly: GCA_013399055.1. NCBI lineage: Eukaryota > Metazoa > Chordata > Aves > Piciformes > Ramphastidae > Ramphastos > Ramphastos sulfuratus. The sequence goes on along the minus strand of WBNM01034701.1, from coordinate 40,140 downwards.
GAATCAAAGCTAGTGCATGTTATTGAAAAGATCTTTAGTCCTGAGGGTATGCCTACAGTCTTTCAGGGATATTCCTATATTCACTGTACCACTATATTTTTAAATAACTGAGGGCCATCAGCTAATTGAACTAAAGACCCTTGAAATGTATTAGTAGAAGAAAGCTGTGTTTTTTAATAGAGAACATTAACTCATGAAAACAAAGCAAAGAATAAGGGAGCACAAATCTTTATTTAACAGCATAGGCCCTGTTGACTAACTCATGTGCTTTGTATATCTGAAAATGACTGCAGGATCGAGACCCTCGATGTGTAGTAAAAAACATGCAGCCTTAAATTATTTTCCTACGAGTTTATCAAGAGAACTGATACAAGTATTTACAAATGCAAGTGCTTAAAAGAAGAGGATTATGAATATTCAGTGTTCTCAAAGGAAAACAAATTGCTTAAAATATAAAAATTATATACTTAGTCTACAGTTAGTTCAAAGACTGGTTCGTGTAACTACACATAAGATGGATTTAAACACAGATCTCTAGAGACTGCTAAAGAAAACATCTCCTCAAAGGCTGACCTTACTGATTATGCTTGATTTATGTGTTGATTTATAGTTTTTTGATTCTCCAGTGAAATATAAATCATTGTAATGCATTACACATTTTTGTATGCACTACTGATCTCTTCATCTGATGTTTCCTCTATTCAAAAAAACCCAAAAACCAGAATTCATAAAGCAATATGGATTGCAACGAGCTTTTTTTACAAAGCTCAAATTCTTATTGAAAAGACCATTATAGCTAGCAATACTTGTTAAACATATAGCTCTAATTAATTCCATCAGTCAATCAAAGTACACATGATTTGCAAGAAATTAAATGAGTGGCAATCTTAGGTAATAGAGCAACTTTCTCCTTTTTTTGTTTTTCTATTTATTATAAAATCTCTATCTAGCAACTCTTTTTTTGTGTCAAACTATTCTCATCAGCGTCTTCATCATGTTGATGCACTACCATCTAGAGAGAAAAAGCACAGCTCATTGCTGAATTTTAGACTGTGGATTCATGGAAACATTCTCTCCCATTAAGTCTGAAAGAGGCAGCTCCACAGATCCTTACAGATATCAGGATCACTATTGCTATGTAAAAGAGATTCCCGCTAAAAGTAGTACTGATCAAGACACAAGGAAAGAAAGATAATACAGTTTACTTTCTGATTTTCTTTGAAAGAACATCCTGCTACTGTATCCTATCATGAATTACAACAAATTACAAATGAAAACACAACTCCCAGCTCAGAAACGGCGGAAAAGAGTGTTTTGGTTTTTTTCCTCAAGTAATGGAAGAACGAAAAGCATAAATAACAATAAATTCTAGCAGGTAAGTACAAAGGCTCCAAGTAGGGACTGAAGGAAAAAAAACCACTTGAACAGCAACAATATCTCTAGGGAGGAATTGTTATAAAACTTCCAGGTCTAGAGCATGACGTTTTCCAGCCTAAAAAGAATGACAAAGTCCTCTACCTGGTAGAGGTGTTAAGCTTTAAGTTTCTGTCAATGAAAAAGACACCACACTGCCAGTTATGTGTTTCCGAAGCTAACTGAGAATTGAATTCCAAAGCTAATACAGAATTGATATTAGCATGCCACAGAGAAGACCAGCTGAGAATAATACATACTGCATCTATTCATTTTAATCTAGTGGATTCTCAGGTTTTTAATATAAACATATTTTTTAATAGGAAACAGTCATGCTAAATTACCCAAATGGTCCTCTTCATCATTGCCATGGAAAGGCTATATCCCATGGAAGATGTGCTAGTTAAGAGAGAACTGCTGAGGATCAGCTGCTGACTGAAGCTTTCTCAGGAATATCCACCCTGTTGCCGGCAATAGGCAGCCAGACGACTGTCATCCACGCGCCCATCTGCCATTGGCTATTCCTTTGAGAGACCTTTTATACTTTAGGCCTTCATGACATTCCATGGCACTGTAAATTTTAAGCTTTGGATCTGTTGAACAACAATTTCAGAAAAGAGTAGATGTGATGCTCAGTAGCACTTTACATAGTAAAGCAGCACAACATTTTAATATTAATTGCCAATTCAATTTTTCATTTCAGGTAACATTTGCCAGTTATCGCTAATTTATTCTACCTAGACCTCTTTGAATCAAATAGACAAAGCAGAAACCCCCTGGAAAAATAAAGTTACTGGGCTGAAAAAAATGGACTAAGTTGGGTTATTCTTTAGCCACCTTTGTTGACTTAACTCGGTTTTCAGTTGCCAGCAGAGACAGCTGCTATGCTCTGCAATTTTCCTCTCCACTTGTCAGTCCTATATGTATTATCAGCTCAGGAATGCAATAACTTCTCTTTTCTTCTCTTATCCTTTCCCACCTTCTCCATCTAATTAATGCCAACCAGAATAAATGTGTCTTTGTGAAATAGTCAGACACAGCAGTGGCTGGCCCAGGTAGCTGCTCCAGCTGGTAGACCGTGCCCATTCATAGTCCACAAAGCAACCAAACAGGTTCAGCAACGTACAATATCCAAGTATGATGTGAAAAAAAAAAAAACAAACCCAAAAAAAAAACCCCACAGATGGACAAAACAGCCAAACAACCCATCTTTGGATGACTGCAAACTAGCTTTTATGAATATGTTGTAAATTCAAGAGCACAATATTTTTTGTGTAACAAAATGAGCAGACTCTATAAGTGGATGTAATGATGTAAATGTCACACTTTCTCGTCACCACTGTTTTCTGCTGGATCAATCTAATATTGTCTTAAGCTTGCATTTGTCTTAGCTGAAAAAATTCCCTAGCAGGACATCAATACTCATCTCTCTTCCAGTCCACCTTCAAGAAGTATTGAACAGGTATTTTATTACCTGAGATGTTGGAGAAATAGTATACAATATATGTGTATATATATATATATAACTATATAGAAAAGTAGCTACAGTGTGTCAGCAATAACATTTTTGCTGCTCCTGAAGAAACTTAGAATAAACATAGTTGGTACATCCTGTGAGACTGATGTGTTAGGAGCTTCACACTGTGTTTTGCAGTGTTTTCCTCATAAGCACAGACACTTACAATAGTGCCAGAACCATTATCTGCCATGGAGTCACACCTGGAATATAAATCATACTTGGATCCATTTGCTCAATAAATAGATTTCTTGCCACTTCTTTTCCCATATTCAGTTAGGAGAAGACAACTTCAGTGGAATCTAGTGCCACAGATTGGATGACTTGGATAGCATGGGGCTGATTACATTTTCAAGAAACAGTTCTGAGAAAGAGAAAATAGGGCAAAGGGGTGGGACAGGAGACACAGGTTGCTTAATTTAGGTTTCCTGTGTCAAAAGACTGATAGATGCATTCCTCCAGGCATGACTGAGAGCAGAACTTTAATTTTAGCCCTTGAAAAGCTAGTCAAAATTTTAGCCAGCTCTTTAAGTACTGTCTAGGAAATGGAGTGAACAGGCAGCTCAAGATGGGATAAATCTTCCTCTAGAGAAAGATGTCCAAACCACATAGCATAAGTGTCCCTATGTAGTTAGCCATTTCTTCCATTGTTAACTCAGAAAGCCAGTATAGCCAGTATGTTCTGGGTTCCTGACCTTCTAAACCAGTGCTTTCTGAAAGAGAAGGGGGCATAATTGCCATGAACAGTTAGCTGATATCCAGTTCATATTACTTCTTTAAAAGTTTGTTCAGGTTCCTAGATTGCCATTAATAATGGATGGCCAGCATTCCTTCAATACTTTCACAAAGGCCCGACCTACTTGTGCCAATAAGAAATCGGCAGAGCTTGTTTCTCTGCATACCTCCCCTTTCCACTAACTTTGCAAATGCTCTGGGAAGACTTCCAGATGCAGAGGTGAGGGGAGATTCCATATTAATGACATAAAAATACACAAGCCTGGGCAAGAATTAAGTCAGTTTTCAGTAGCTTACTTTAGCTTGATATTGAATAGTATTTAAAAATACTGATTAAAGCAAATTAAGACTCTCATTTCCAGCTCATAAGAAATAATTCTTGAAAAAAATCCAAACTTCCAGAGCTGCTTTTTTTTTTTTTTTTTGGCTTGTCTTTAAACCCAATTGGCAACATGGCATATGTGAAAGGTCCATGTATGGACACCTTATTTATTAATACTACTTAAATGGTATTTTCTGGAGTGCTTTCCTTCCCTGAACTATGGAAGCTTGTAGAAAATAAGGATTACTTTAAATCCTTGGTAAAAATCATGACAAGGTTTTCTGTCCAAAAGATACATACAAGATACAAAAAACGAGGTGGTACTAGTAGAGCCTTCCATAGCTTCCAGCTCATTATAGTGATTAGGCAGCAATAAACCAACAGAATTGCTAAAGCAGGGGGGGAGACCAGTTTCTGAAGTGTTATTCTGAGATAGTCCCTATGTGAAGCATCAAGTTTTGCTGTTCCAAATCTGTAGAATAGTGTGCATCTGTTTCATTGCAGCCTATTTCTCAGGCAGTAATTAAAAAAGAAGTGAGTCTGTGGGAAATCTGATAGGTAAGAAAAACAAGGCCTATATTCCTAAATTTAACTATACACCATATTCTGAATGATCTTTATTGGTAAGTTAGGCTTTATGCTTGGCAAGGTATTATGATTTCTTCCAAGCAGACAAACAGGGGAGACCAATGCATAGCATGCTGCTTTGCTCTGTTAAGAATGTGTGGTCCTTAAAGATTCCATGTGTTTCAGCTAATCTGAAGTAAATCTCTTGGACTAAAATCATCAGCAATACATTACTCTGTCTATTCAAGGAGCTGAGTACACCAGCCATTCAATAAAACATTCTCTGAGATGGGAAACCAACACATTTTCCTCCCATTAGCACAGATGAGATGTGCAAGAAAGCCCTAGAGATGAAATATTTTAGCAGACACACGTGAACTCAAATGGCAGCAGCACTGCCATCGTTTACTTTAATGTTTAATGCTGAAAGAAGATTTAATGCTATCCTCAGGAAATCTTCATTTGTATTTTCTCTGCATTGATTTTTTTAAGATCATTTAGTAGTAACAGGATGAAAAAAAGAAGAAAAATCTACAAAATGAACAAGCATGTAACATAGAGATATTATCTGCATATCAAAATTCCAGCAGGGGACGTGGGGAGAAGGTATTTTTTAATCCATATGCACATTAAGGAGCAAAGAGTATGTTATTCTGTCACCAATGCTAAGCTCCTTTGACACAAAGAATCTACTTGAAAAACAGCAGAACGGCATCTGAGAAGGCAGATTAAGAAGTCCACTGAGCAGTTCGCCAGGAGCCTAGTTATTGCTGCTAAGGTTATTATTTCAGCATAAACCCTGCTTTCTCTTTGGAGTAGTGTTAGTGGACTATCTGTCTCACAAGGAACTCAGAAATTATTATTATGTGACTGGCTGAGTTTACTGGTGGAAGCTTTGTTCTTTTTCTTTGCCTTGGGACTAGTCAAGTTTTTCCCTCACTTCCCCTCCCGCTTTTTGAAGTTAAGCTGCTCAAACATCAGCCATACATACATAAACCCTGCTCTTCTCCATTACCTTAACTCCATTCCCGTAACCCAGTACATTAACATCCAGAAGCAATCACCTGGATGGGTGATTTTTAATCAGTATCTTGACTGCCAGCAGAGGGATTAAGCTATGGTCCATTCAAGAAGTAGCTCTCACACACGAGCCCCCTGAGGCACTAAACTTTAAACCTCTTTCTTCTACTGTCTGCAGTGCTTGCTATGGTGCAAAAAGCTTTATTGACGGTTGCAATGCATGGCTTTCATCCACACTTGGTTACAGAAATGGAACTAACTGGAAGAATGTTTACAAAAACTACAATAAAACTGTCTTTTCACAATGTAATAATGCAGGATGAGAAACATTCTTTTTATAAAGAAATCAGGGGATTTTGTTGCATTTATTACCTAAGGATGTGTTTTCATTTGTGCCAATATCAACTAATTTATTTGCTGTTGCAGAGTTTTACATTACCCTGACATTTCTGTGACAACTTCAGTATGGGTCAGAAGTAAACAGATGATTGAAGATGTTGATCAGTCAGCATGTTCTTAACCTAGGATGGTTTCTGACTTGATGTCAACTAACATACCATCTGGTCAGATTTTGCTATACTGATACCTTTAATAAACCAGTGCAAATCACTACCATAACGTTTCCTTCCACTAAAGATTTCTTTTCCATCAGTACCAAAAAGTTTCGCCATTTGTAATGCAGAACGGTCTTATCACCTCTGAGAATCACAGAATTGTCAGAGTTGGAGGGGATCTCAAAGATTATCCAGTTCAAACCTTGCTGCTGTGGGCAGGGACACCTCACACTAGACCAGCTTGCCCAGAGCCTCATCCAGCCTGGCCTTAAAAACCTCCAGGGACGGGGCCTCCAGCACCTCCCAGGGCAACCCATTCCAGTGTTTCACCATCCTCATGGTGAATAAAAGCATCCCATCCAGTGGGGAAGGTTTGACTGTAAAATTTCAGTAAATGTTTGTGTTTTTTAAAAATAAGGAATTTGTTGGGTTTTGAGATTTTTAAAGCCAGCTTTATATTCCATGTCTCTTTTACTGCAATTGTGTCAGTATGCTGCCATGCTCAGCATTTTTGTTATGTGTGTGATGGCTTCATAAACAAGGAACCACTGAGACCACTGAGCTCTTTCAATTGTCACCTAAATCAGATTACAATTTAGCTTTTCAAAGGTGAATAGAAGACTGTAGACTAAACATCCAGCATCACATTAAACCCCACAGCAGCAAAATATTTTGAACACTTAAGAAAAAAGGAAAGTTAACACTTCTTTTTGCTGTCAGTTCATACTGGGATTGTAATCATACACAGAGAGCACAGACTGCTCTGCTCCCTTTACCACTATTTTGTTGTGGATTATTTTGAAATGTTGAAATATTACTTTCCAGAAAATAAACCAAACCAAAACAACCAAAACAACAAACAAATGAACAAAATCACAACAAAAATAAACTGAACAAAAAACTCAACACCAAAACCATATATTATTAAGATCCATGCCTTAGCATCATATTTGTGCTTTGAGATTATGAAGTTTTAAGAATTAGCAGGTCCTGGAAACTGAAGTACTATAATGTGTTCTAGTCTTCCTGAGTGCTTTATTATCAAGCAAAGCTAAGATTCACAACTATCTTTTGGTAGACTGGACCCTTTCCATGCAATCAAGATGTGGTTTATAATTATAAACCATTTAAACAACAAGGTATTATCAGCCCTTCTTTAGGTGTTACTTTCTTTTGCGTGGAAACCTCAATATATTATATACATACATGGAAAAAGCAGCAACAACAACAACCACAAAACCCCACAAAACGCTGCAAGAGAGATCCTTGACATGACTCAGTTATATGGTGAAAATTTCAAATTCAAATGACTGACCACTATGCTTAGAATGATTTTCACTTCTAGAAACCAATAAAATAAATTACATTATTCAGGTGTCATACGTAAGTAACATGGAAAAGCATCTGAAAATATTATGAACACAATTATTCATGTGTATGCCAGCAGTAGTGGTCTGAACAGTGAAAACGAGACATGAAATCTAAGCCCTCAATCATTGAGCAATGTTAATTTTTCAGCAGCACTTGTGTAATACCCTTCCCCCCCAAAACAGTCAAACAAGGAAATCTTGTGTCACATACCTTCATGCTGCATCAGAAACAGTGATATCTTACCATAATATTTCACATGCAGAGCAAAACAGGGTTTAAAGTAATGTATAGGAGAGAGGGGAGAATATAAACTATCCAAAGCATAATACTTCACCATCCACTTGAGATTCTCTGATAAATATCTTCCTTTGAGTCATACCAGTACTCAGAGGGCCACAAGGGCTTAAAAAAGATTCGTCCTGTCTAGCCTGAAGATAAATATCACCCTATTGTACCAGGTGGAGTATACCAGTTCTCAGCAATGGATTGTTTGGGAAAAATCTCTAGTACGCTAAGTAGTGCTTGTTCTTAGGATTAAAGTTTTTTAAAACACAATCTTTTAAAGCATTCTCACATATATATTTACCATAGAATCAGAGATGTAATCTGCTTTCAACTTATATATTTCAGAAATAAATGTTTATTTTGGGAAATGACATATTAAAAATATACCATTTAGATAAAGGATAAGGACTGTCTTTTTATAGTTAAAATTAATGTGCTTCCTCATCTGCTTTTCTCAGATGCTTGGGGAGTGAAAAGGATTTGTGTGATGCTACATGGCATCTGAAACAGGCTGACTTTTCCAGGACCAGTGGTTTGTAAATTGATTAGCAGTGCAATCAGGGAGAATGGGTCTAATGTTCATTTCTTCCCACCACAGGTCACAGCAATATAATCACCATAGACAAGTAGAAGCCTTGTTATTACTACGCTCATATGCATGCAAGTCTGAAACAGGATTTAGAAAATTTACTTATAAGCTATATTTTATTGCATTTCACACAAATTAAATTGATAAATCTTCCCATATCCTTTGTGGACTTTGATTCTTTTGTGTTTCCACAATGCCACAAGGGATCAACTCCATTTCTGAGCTCAAGTCAAGCCTGTGAAAGTCACTCAGTGAGTGACAGGAGTGAGCCTTAGCCTCCATAAAGGTAGAAGTATCGTATCTACACTTTCAGCAAGCCCAGCATTAAATGTCCAGAAATCAAATTCACATTAAGTCTCTGAAATCTAGAGCAGGATAGGGCTGCTTGGGGCAACTGCACAACCAATGACCAGAGTGCAGGTCTAGTCAACGTTTACTTGGCACTTCCTTAGCTAAGGAAAGATGTTTTTGTGGCAGTGAAAGAAACCTGTAAAGAGGCAAATGAGGCAAAAAATCCTGCACATTCTGTCCATCTGGTGTTCAGCCACAGTGTGCTTTCTCCAGCCTCTTTGAAGACGATCCACCTGGATGCATTCCCATGTAGCCTGCATTAGGTAATCCTGCCTTGGCAGAGGGGTTGGACTAGATGACCTCTAGATGTCTGGTCCAAACCCAACATTCTATGATTCTGTCAATCTGAATGCACCACTAGACAGAAAACTGGACACAAGGCATACTGGTGAGTTTTAACCTGATTCATTTAAAGTTAGGAGCATGTCTGACAAACTAATAGTAGTGTTTCATTTCCAATAGGGAAGCAGTAAATAACTTTAGACACAAGTCGTAGTCTCCATTACAGAAGAAAACATGGATGCAGAGACAGATTTGAGCTCCTAAATTGGGGTCTTTGGTTTTCTGATGCAGTAGCTTGGACATAATCTTGGAACAGTTTTGGTTGTGATATTGGTTTATAATGCAATAGGAAAAGTGAAGGCAGATTTATTTTTATGCTTTCTTACTGCTGTGTCTTACATTTTCAAAAAGGCATACAAGAATATATATTTTCTCATATATCTGTCTTGTGTTCAATTTTTTTGAGGAGTAAGTGCTCGGTACTGTCTAAAAAAACAGACCCATTTAATATGCTACTAGTGACTTTTGAAAATACAGGCTATTCTCTCTGACCATCATCTTGAGCAAGCAAAATAAAGTTGCAGTCACATAATAAAAAGTGTGCTGTTTGCATTTGTCCACATGTGCCTTGATGTTTCCAGTGCTCAATATGCCACCATTTCCTTCCTGAAGCAGTTTCCCCCTTTCATCTCCAAAATACTCAGCTAAAAATCAAAACTCAATGGATGTAATCATTCTAGAATTGTACAACCAGCTCCATATTTTCCTGAATTTTTTTTTTTTAACATGCTAAATCACAAAGATCTTAAAAGAATATAAAACAACTACATCACTGGTACAGATCTTTGCTGCTGACCACTCCATGCAGACTTTGCCATGCATGGCTCATTATATAGGAAATATCTCCAGTTTTCTTGTGCCCTAGTCCCAGTTGGTATGTGCTATTCCTTCATGGGTAGTATCATTAGCCTTTTTATTCCCAGATTTTAAAACACCAAACTGTTAAATACATTTTAGTATTTCTTGCAAGTAATTGGTTTAAATCACTACATACAAACAGCCTAACCAAGCAGATAATATATGAACAGAGAACATTTGTCCATCTTTTTCTCAGCATTATGGACACCAGAAAAGCATAGGTGTCATTTTGGAACCTATAAAGAAAACAGCATTCAAGCATAACTTCAGAAAAAGTTTTAGCCATTGAAACTCAACAGCCCAGGGCAACAAAAACTTCCCATGGATTTAAAATTCACAGAATTGGCTGCCCTTTTGTAGAAAAAAGGGGTAAAGTTCATGTATTTCCTAGCTTCACTAACTCCAAGAAACAACGGTGCCTTTATGTACTCCTGAGCTTTTCTATAGAAGAGATCCTTCCACAGCTAGCAGAGATAAGAAATAATGCAACACAGATACAATACTTCCATACTTCTGAGCAGTATAGTTTCCTAAACACATTCATATGCTTGGTCAGCAGATATTCTGTACCTTTGGCTGAATTACAAAGTTTTAACAGTAAAAAGCTGTCTGCCACCTTGAAGAAACACTAGCTGCCTTTTGCACTTAAGCCCCCACTTAGTTACGGAAAGAAGTAGCTCTGCGCGAAATGGATGCCTGGGAAGACAGAGCAGTCTGAATAATCGAGCCCCAATAGGGGTCTGGCAACAAAGCCCAGAGAAGAAGTTAAAAGGATTAGCACTATAACACTGTTTAGCATCAGTACTTCTCTCTCAGTTCGACCCAAACCCATCTTCCTCCTACTAAGTCTACCCTTTGCAATTTTTACTGTGCTCAGAACACCTAAATTCGCTCATGTATAACTTAACCTCCTCACTTCAGGGATAGTCATAGCGCTGTGCCTTATGAGGGGTTTGAGTGTGGCTTCCTCATTAGCTTTACCTGCATTGTTAACATTATCCATCAGGATGAGCCTGGTTTGGAAAGCAGTATCAGAAAAATGAGCAATTCTAATATCCATGCCACAGCAAAGCAGAAGTCCCTCTACTTGCTCTATGCCTTCCTGTTAGTGTTTTAGTTCAGGTCATGAGAACATTTTTAAACAATCTCCCGATCCTCTCCATTAAGCAAACTTTGGTTCACATCTCTGATGCTGGAGTTTCATCCTCTCAGAAAAAATTAACTGAGATGATGAGCTTTAGATGAGCACTTAATAATGATTTTCAGCTGCTAATGAATATCCATTCATCAGGCCACAACTAGGAGTACAAAGTGCACAGTCTGACTATTTGGTTCTCTGTATCCATCATTTCACTCTACAGGTCTGCTGTTAACTGGTCCAGCTTGGCCTGATGATGTTGACAAAGGCACAGAGTGTGTCAAAACCTCAGGACCTTCAGGATGATGAGGATTCAAGCGTAGGCAATTTTGGGAAGCGGGGAATGTGGATTTCCAGAAACAGAGTTCACAGGAAAAGGTGTAGTCATGGGAATGAGTGAGAACTGAAAACACTGAAAAGATGTTTTCATCTCATAAGACACTCGTTTATGAATATAAAAATGTGTGGTATGAAGTCGGCAACATTTGACCTGCAGGGTGTAATACAGGTCTCAGCCTTGTTAACATTCTGGATGAGAGAAATGTTTCTGAAGTTCACAGTTTTTTAATTAAGTGGTCAGTTTGTGCCCTCAATCAGTTCACTGTGACTACATGTCATAAAGTAGCACTTAAAATAAACTGCAGCATGAATTCTGCTAAAGAAATCACCCCTGGCTGCTAGGAAACTTCACTGCCACTCTGTTAACCTTAGTAGGTTGCATCCTCTATAAAGGCTGAAATTCATCTCACCTGACTTTAGATCGGAAAGACAACAAATCCAATATTCTTCTGCATGTCTTATACAGCCATTTTTTGAATGTGATATAACAGATGTCAGGGGAAAAAAAGCCCACTCTAGATGATGTATCTCACATAACACCAGGAGGCTTCAGCTCTGTGTGTCAATCCATACATAGTTTGAAGATAGACTGCTCACATGATAAACATTAGTTATGCAAGGTTTTGTTTGGAAAGGCCTGATTCTGCAGGTCCTCTTTTAGACATGTCCTTCCTTCCCTGATAAAAGTAATAAGCCAGAGATTTAGACGCAGATATCTAAACTCCAGTTAATGAGGTAGATAAATCTGTGGTCACTGAGGTATTTACAATTTTCACTCTTATTGTCTTTTCACACCAGTTTTCAGACCGAAGTTCCTGTGTTACTAAGATTTATTGAATCAATTTTTCTGATTCTTCCACCTGCAGCTGAACCAGTCTATGACCACAGAATCACAGAAGAATGTCAGGGGCCGGAAGTGACCATGAAGGATCATCTAGTCCAATCCCCATGCCAGAGCAGGATTACCTATACCAGATGCTTTCCATTCCCCAGTCTCCTCTGCACACTGAGGGAAATAGAGGCAGGCACTAGAGTACTAGCAGCATTAACTGATTTAGTCTGTGTCCTCCTCTTGAGGTTAATGGCGTATGTATAGAGGCTGACATGAAAGTACAACTGAGGGCCTACTTCATACCTATGTCTGCGTCATTATCTTGGGAGAGTTGGGGTTCAAATAATATAAATAAATAACTTCTTGGTTTCAGTCTGAACATATGGAGACATGAAATCGTAAAAAAGCCACAAACTGGCCCAGTCCAGGCTTCCCATCTCAGCACATTTGCATTTAAAAGATAAAGATAAACCTGCAAAATATTAAAAATGCAATCATGTACCAAACCTTTAACACAATGCTTTAAACCACAGCCAAATTTTGGCATAATACAACATCTGCGACTTATTTCACCCACTGAACTGAAATGCTCTGAATATTAGGAAAACATGGTCAACACATCTTGCATGCTCAAAGTTAAACCAATAATGCATCTAGAGTCTGGACAAAAATTCCTCAGATGAGATTGGGGGATTTAGAGTATTGTGTGGAACAGTCCTTCTTAATAGGAACATAGTCCACTTCCTAGCATCATTTGCAATTTCCCACCAAAGAATTCTCTGCTAGTGTGAGGACTCTAGGAATTTATCTCTACTTCCAAATCACTCTTATTTTGTCACACCTTATTTTGTGTCAGTTCCTACTTTAGGAAAATCACCAAATGATAGCATCGCATAGCACAGCAAGCTGTTGATGCCTCATGCAAACTCTGAAGACTTTTTTTTCCTTCACTTCTTAGAAAGGTATGCATATGTCAGTCTGCAGAGAAGCATGGTAAGGGAAGAAGAATTAAAAAATAAACATATGGTTATCTTGTTATAATCTGGAATTTTCCTATTTCTTGTTTATAATTTTAGAGCCAGGATTGAGGGTTAAACTACCACGAAGCCCATGAAGAAACAAGGTAACTGCAACACTTACATTTAAGTAGCTACCAAGATTCTTGCTGTAGCTTAGGCTAAGTCTGTGTAACCAGAAGATAGTCAATTTTTCTCTTCTGGCAAAGCTAAAATATAATTGCAATCCCATAATTATTTTTAAAAAAAGACCAATTTTGTTATTACTAGAATCAGGAGACCTGATCAGACGAAGTACTTCTAAGTACTTGTTCTTTGACAATGGAACACTTATTTTACATTTCATAAAGGCTCTTTTAGATCATTTGGTTTGACAAAAAAAAAATCTCATAATCTCAAAATCTCATCATGAAATACTGTTTTCAAAAACTCCATGTAAATTCTTCACCTCCTCTTTCACTACATGTTTTCATTTCAATGAATATTTCGGTCTCATTCACAGACAGCAGGAATAGATAATGACTTTTTTAAATAGAATAGCTCCCTATTGTTAGCTCAGTTTCATCAAAAGAAACACATTTTATAGGAGTATGTCAACCTAAATTAAATGTTTTAAGTACTAAGTAAAAAAAAAAAAATTCAATTAATTTTGCCATTAAATGTAATTATTTTCCCCTAGACAGTACGTAGAATAGCATATTTAGTGCTTTAATATAGCACAAAACAATTACCCAGACCAGATGCAGTACAATAACTTAGCCTTTTTTTGAGGTTCTGTCATCTGAAATTGAAAATGCTTCAGTGAGCTTGTTGGTCTGGAAGGGTTTGGAGAGTTTTTTAGAGGGAGTTGGGGAGAGAATATTAAGGTCAGATATTGATGAAGAAGAGAGTACCATTTTAAGAGAAAACTATTCCACAAAGATACAGTATACATTTTACCCTGTAGTAAGATGCTGTCTCTATTCCCTCTTAAATCTTCAGTGTCACCAGTCATTAGAGCTTTTTCTCTTAGTAAAACTGTAATTAAGCTTCAAAATCTCTTTCAAAGTCATTATAATCTCTGTTTCCATTTAACATTAAAGCTTACCAAAAATTTCCAAAGGCTCTCCAGTATGGTATTGTCAAACTCCCTGATTTCAGCTCATTGGTGTGGAGTGGCCAACTATTGATATGTTGTTATTACAAGTCTCTTAGACTCAGAACACCAGAAAGTCATAGTTGCCAAGGGCCACACAGAAACTAACCACCTACTGACACTGACTACAGGACTAACAACCTACTGACATTTGACTACAAGGCTAGTCAAGAGTATTATCAACAACCAAAGGCACTATCTTAAGTCATTGTTTTTATCCATATGCAGTCTTTAAATTCTCCAGTGTCTCCTCATACAGCACTAGCATGTCAGCCTAAAGCACAAGTGGTAACAGCCATGGGAATTTGTTCGGTTATTCCCATTCTCCTAACCTCTCTCTCAAAACTTCTGCCTGCAAAATAAAGTAGTGTGGCATTCTTTTACTTCACCCAAAGCCATCCTATATAACCTGTTCTTTAAAAAAATTGGAGTATTGTGACAATAAAAACAGAATAAAGCAAAAAAACCCAAATGATGCACTTTACCCATGTGTCATTTTGCATCCTGTTTCTGAATTGAGAGTTGACAGGTCAGTATATATGACAACTGCTATTAAGAGTTAAGGTCTTCAAATGGTGATCGATATGGAATTGGGTATGCCATTAGACAAGGGAGTTATCAACTACAGACCAGTCAAAATAAACTCTGAGAAATTTCCTCTGGGTGTTAATCACTCCAAGTATCATTCTTTCCCACACACTATACAAAGATTATTGACCTTTTGATTTGGTGCAAAGCCACCCTTATTAAATAACTTGTCCATTATCACCTGAAAACATAAGTTTACTTTTCACCCTACACAAGAAAGAGAACAGAATAAGTAAGCAAACATCTGCTGCAAATATGACTACATCCCCAAGCTTGTTTTATTTGCTACAGTGCACATGCCATCCTAATACCACTTAATGTATACGTTCACAGAAAAGCACATTAGCACATATTTTTGTACATCTATAATGGATAAGTCTTTGCACAGCACTTTCAAATTAAACAGTCCAAAGGTGGAAAATTGTCAGTCACCTTTCAAGTCTAATGGCTGGATTTATGCCTGGCCTAATATACAGCACTGTACAGTATCTGTCCTTATCATATAACCATCTAACTGGTGTCACATCTTTCACAGTACTTTTAAGAGAGATGACATATCACAACATTAAATGTCTTTAGCATAAAAAGTTGCTTTTCCCATCTAACTGCAGTAATGAAATTGGGTGGGAAAAGATTCATTTTGGGGAGTAAGGTTTTGCAAAATAAAGCAACATGAGATTGGTTTTCTTTATGCTAAAAGCCAGATTGTCACTTCTTCAGGGTGAGTCTCTGTTCACACAATGAAATAAAGGTCTTATATTTGGAATTAAGTCTTCTTTTTTTCTTTTTTTCTTTTTTTTTTTTTTTTAACAGCACTTTACAGGAAAAGAAAAAATCCCCAGAATTTTTCACATTGATGCTATCCCATATATGTCTTACAAAGTTTACAAATTAATATGGATTATGTATGCCTCTAGTCCTCATATGCAAGGTTTCAATGCCTGGTAGAAAATGTTTATTTATGCATACTACACAAATTCAAGATTGATAAAGCCAAAACCCTTGCAGCGTGATCCAGAAACTAAGCCTCTGTTTTTACCTGCTTTTAGAGCCCAACAACCCAGAATATTGAAGTGACTTTTTAATACCCATTAGGAAGAAAAGCTTTCTGGATTTTCCAGAGGATTTAATAAAGCAAAACTCCATTGATCATCCCATTACGTCTTTACACTGTAACGGTCAGGTACTATCAGGAATGGTTCTTAGAAGAAGAGACTTCAGACAATTTAACGGAGAAAGAACGGGAAGTTAACAACGACTGTTGTGAGTGCTTAACCCCTTTGTGTGCCTCTAGTCTACTTTATCCTCCTTACATTTCTGTCTGCTGCCTTCCACCTATTGTCTCCAAGATCTTGAAGTTTATGCCTATTAATATAAAGTTCTGATTCTGCAGCACTGAAAAGTCCTGTTTTCATCCTCAAGTCTTTCAAACAAGCTTCACTCACAATTTCTGTATAAAAGCTGCTTCCTCTCTTTTTTAATGCAATTTTAAGAGAGTCTGGTTATCGTTTCCTTCTCTGTATGCTCCTCCTAGTCTCCTCTCCTACATAGCTGTTTTCCCTCTAGGTCTTGCTCTGTCCCTCTCTTCCATACTTTCTTTCCTGAGTAACCTTCTCAAGACTCAGGAATGCACCTAGATATTTTTAAATGTACTTTAAAAAAAATTAAAAATAGAGAACTGCTTGCCTTGTTGTTTTTTAGGAATGGCACATAGACAGAGCTGGCCCTTTCTTTATCTTTCCCTTCCTTTACCTCTTCTCAAGTACCTCAAAAAGGCAAACCCATTTAGTCATCCCCTGGCATAGCACCAACCAATGGCACAAACTTTGGCCAAAATACATCCAGAAAGACTGAAAGTATTTTTAAGCTTAGCATTGTCATGGAAAATTTCCACTTCCAATTTAGTGACGGGCAAGAGAGTGAGGCAGGGCTACCAATTTTCTTATTATTTGTCATGTTCAAACTTCCAGCTGCACACTGAGACAGAAGTTTTAGGTTGGTGAAGCCTACCTCCCTGGTGAGGTAGCATATTTGAAAAGAAGAGTGAGATGGCATTTCCCCTCTTTCTTCAAGAACCCTGAGTTTAGCCTACAGTTCTGCTCTAGTGCTATTCAGACGCCTGGGGAAGGAGTAGGAGTTTAAATACAGAGGCAAAAAAATAGGGACAGGAAACTGAGAAGGGAGTAATATAAATCCTAGAGCAGTGTCAGGGTGGGGGGGCAGCAAGCCTTGATCCAAAGAGATAAAGAAATCACTCGACTACGACGATATACTAGAATTAGTCTGAAAACTCAAGGGAACCTTACAGGAAAAAATCAGAAACACTGGTTTTTAGTTTCTCTTGGGGCATACCTACCTCATTAGCTCAAGACAAATTGGGGAATAAAGTGCATTTCTCCATAAATCTGCTTTCTCCAGTAACAGTTTCCACATTTTCTAGAGCACAACAACACAATCTGTCTTCCTAAAGCTCACTCCTTTAAAATATTTACAGGTATAAAATCATAGAAACAAAGAGAAAAAAAAATCATGGAAACTGACAAAGTAGACAAGATCCATGATCTAATACTCCAGGATTTCTGGTCTACAAAGATAGATGATGCTTGAGAAACAAGCCTTGAAATAAGATCAAGCAAAAAGGGGAGGCCAGCAAGCCTCTCTTGGAGGCTGTGAAGTAACTTTCTCAACACAGCTGTAACACAAACTAACAAAGATAAATGTAATGTCCTGCACCTGGAAAGAAGTAATCCAAAGCAGCAGCACAAGCTGGGGACTGATAGGCTGAGGAGTACCTCTGCTGAAAAGGACTCAGGGGTGGTGGCAGGCATTGACCAGTGGTGTGCACTGCTAGGAAAGGTGGTGGGCAGGCTTCTGGGCTGCACCCATAAGAGTATAGTCAGTAAACTGACATAGATATTTCAGTCTACTTGACATTTATTAGGCCACAACTGAAATACTACTACCAGCTTTGGTTGCCTCAGTTGGTAAAGTTGTGGAGGGTCCAGCAGAGGCCAGCAGATTTATTAGAGGGTTGGAGAACTTGACATATGAAGAAAGGCTGGAGGAATCAGCTTTGCTCAGCCTGGGGAACAGAAGGCTTAAGAGGGATCTAATCACACTTCCTGACTGTCCATAAAGATAGTTATAGAGGAGATGGAGCTACTGTCCACAATGTTGCCTACTGATCTGTTTCAAGGGAAATTCTATATGGAGAATAATTTAAAAAAAAAAAAAAAATCTTCCCCATGAGAGTAGCTGAAGATTGGAAAAGACTGCCCAAGGAAGTAGTAAACTCATGCTGGAAATGCTCAAGATCAATTGAAGTTGCTGTAGTGACCTGTATTGAAGAGAAAGCTGGGGCAGATAATCTTTACAGTCTAATCAGATCTTTCTGTGAATCCCTATCCTTGCAGTCTTCCTATTCATATGAATAACATTCTCAGTCCACAACCATCTTCTCCCTCGAGCATGAGGCCTCTAATACTCTGGGGGTACACGACATTTATTTCCAGTTGTTGCAAGTCTTTCACAAGCTGTTTACGCTAATTCTCTTTAAAGAGAGGAGGACTGTGGAAAGCAATAGCAGACTTCTCCCATGACAGTTTCTTTTGCAGTCAAGACATTCATAGAATTATAGAATGATAAGGTTGGAAGGGACCTCAAGGATCATCTAGTTCCAACCCCCTGCCATAGGCAGGGACACCTCCCACTAGTACAGGTCACTCAAGGCCTCGTCCAACCTGGCCTTGAACCCCTCCAGGGAGGGAGCAGCCACAACCTCCCTGGGCAACCTGTTCCAGTGTCTCACCACCCTCATTGTAAAGAACTCCCTCCTAACATCCAGTCATCAAGGAGACTTACATCGTGGGAGGACTTTTTTAACCTTCAGTAACATGGCTTAATTTGGGATCAAGACCAAATGTTAATAGCATAGAAGATGCAGCTCTGAATGCTCATTCTTATTGGGCTTTTATTCCAACTAAGCTGGTTAACAAGGGATGTAAGAGCATTTGCATCTGAAGTATAATCAAAGGTTTCAGATACCTATTAACATTTTCATCTTACTTGAGATGGAAAAAAAAAAAATCTGAGTAAGTGGTACCTTTTGAAGATGTATTTGTGAAAAAATGGTAAGGAGCCTATACAGCTCTTGCATCATTAAAATATTTCAAATACTGCAAGGAACAAGCTCATGTTGAAACTCAATTTCTTGTTATTTGAGAAAATATTAAAAATAATACAAAATGAATATTAAAAAACAAACTGGGAAAGAAAGTCTGGGTTTGCTCTTACATTATCACCAGGTCTGCTCAGCATTTTTCACAAAGATGCAAGTTTACTCACAGACTGAGTAACTAAAATAACACAGTACTTTGAAAAGGGAATCCACTCTATATTCCCAATTCCTTAGACTTCAGCAGATGCAAAATCAGGATTCAGAGATGCTCCCTCTGAATCAAGAAAGGCCAAGAAGCCAAAGGTGCAACCTTGCAGTAAATTCCATTGGTTACACACCAATAAGCAGCATAGTTGCAGGTAGATAGGTAAAACCAAGGAAAAGGCAGAGCTTTCCCATGTTAGTACTTGCCTAAATACTGTAACAGTAAAAGATTATTTTTCCATTAAAGAACAGTAGCATTTAATCCTCTAGTTGTTCCCTGATGGACTACGATTTGACACCTGGAAAACACAGTCTAGCCACTACAAGTCCTGATAACAGCAAAGAAAAAGCACGGTGTAAATATAAATGTGAAGGGAAGCCCTTGTGATCTTTTCTTGAAGACTGAAAAAAACAACCTTCATGTTTTCCATGAGAAATACAGATTACTTCATACAAGACCTGACATTTCATAAGGAAAATACATGGCATGATTCCTTTAATCCACTCTATTTCACATAAGCATCCAGGTAGAGTTTTAAATTATATTTTCTAGCAAAGAAAAACCTGCACAGGAAACATGTATGTGGCTTTATGAGTTAGCACTGTCATCCTTTATTCATTGTTCTTAATGAGATTTACATGCAAAATGAGCAAGGCACTTTTCAGAATTTGCAGCTATAAATTTTGCTGTGATTAAATTCACTCCTTTTTGTTCCACACACAACATATATAAAACGGAAAACAATTTCAGGAGGTTTTGTTTCGTATCATTATTTCCCAGATCTCTAGAATTAGCCTGAAGGATCCTTTTAGAGAGCAAGTAAATATATATCAAATATTAGGACAACACTGCAATGCAAAAAGGATGTTAAATTGCTCATCCAAGGAGATGACATAACAAATACTGACATAATTTCCGAGCAGCAAAGGAAAACTAGGTCAAATCACATTGACCTATCTAACATAACAAGCCCTTTTTTTCAGATTTTTACAATGTAGACTGTGTCTGCAGGCATTAATGTCCCCTGTTATCAATGTATAGTGTTGTCACTCTGCTTTAATGTCTTATCACCATATTGTGTTAATTAGACCAAAACAATATCGTGCACTTTTGAACTGCTTAAATCTCAGTTTGAAATCTCTGTCTAAACTATACTTCTGAGGTTATCCAGTTAGAAATGAAGCCATTAACTCCATACAGTCAGTTGTTTCAATAGGTGCTACCAAGGCTGGTGAAATAGCATAACTTTGCACGCAGTTCAAAACCTAAGCTTCAAAATTGTCACGTTATTTATAAAAAACAAGGTTTAAATAGCTAACATCTGTCAATGAGCAAAGCACACACTGTTTTCATGCTATTTAACACAAGGCAGAACCTAGGCATTCACACTGTCACATGGACAAGCCTGCTCTTTGCTTGGCCATCACGTGTCTCTGCCCAAGAGCTTTATCCACATGCCATGCTGAAAGCCACCACCCTTTTTCTTGCTCAAGGCAGCCTTCCTTTCCCTCTTGTTGCTCCTTTGCACATCAGATTTAGAGCACGCACATTTTTCAATGATACTATTAAGAGAGTTGTGTAGGTTTCTGCCTACAGCCTTTCATAACTTTCACAAGAACAGGGGAAAAAAAAAAGTATATCTGTATCCCTGCCTCCAGAAATGAGGTGGGACCAGAAGACCAAGCTGAGAGCAGGAAGCTGGAACTGGTCAGTAAGGAGGTAAGAAAAGCTGAGTAAGCAGGCAGAGACAGCCCTTGGTGGTCCATAAAACAGAATAGAGTTCACAAATTGCCATTAAATATATCTTGCAATAAGGGCATAATCTTAGAATGTATTGGGATGTTCCCCCTAATGATAGGTTCCCTCCAACACTTTTGAAGCCTGCCTGGTGATGAAGAGGACCTTGAAATTCTGGTATCTGCTGCTCTTATGATGGAGTGGCTGAATCTGGCAACTCCAATTTTATATGCATACACATATATCTGCATGTGTAGTGTTTCTCTCTTCTTTTTGTTTTCTTTTACTTTTTTATTATGTCTCCAGTTAGAAGAAAAACAAACAAAAAAGCCATGAAACTCACAACCAACAAAACTAACTTTTAAAAAAAAAAGGGGATCATGTTTCCATTCAAGACAACTTCTGAAAAACAAGGTGGTGGGTTGGTTTTTTTTTGTTTTGGTTTTGGGGATTTTTAAGATCCATTCTGTCATAAAATACTGATTTCTCAGGTTTTGGGGGCGGTTTTTGGTTGTTGTTTGCTTGGGGTTTGTGTTTTTTTGTTGGTTGGTTGGTTTGGGTTTTGTTTTTTCAAGGAAGAGCAAGTCTCAGCTAATGCTTAAAATTAAAAACAAAACAAAACACAAACAAAAAACCCCAAATGAACAAAAAAACCAAAAACACATCACCAGAAAAGGAGATCCTAGAGATGGGAGTGGGGGCAGGTGTCTCATCTGAGCCAGCTAGCTCTTCACCTGAGTCCAAGTAGTGCATCAGCTCACCAATATCACAAATAAGTCCAACCTACTGCTCTGAGGGGAGGTCTCTCTGAGCTCCTACTGCAGCTGTCCAGTAATTAAATACTTGCAGACCCAAAGACCAAGTTAATGCCATTAGTCATGGGCACCTGCTGGGGATTCAGGGGTGCCAAGGGGAGGTGGTGAGCAATGCTGTGGGCCCACAGGTGCATGTGCAGCACAAGGTAGCCAGGGTGCAGTGTGACAAGAAAGCTGTCATCACCACCAAAGGTAGGAGAAATATGGCAGCCTCCTTACCCCAAAATGTGGAGCGACTGCCATAGCATGTCACCAGCTTCTTTTTGCAGTCATGAAATATCCCTCTATAAATATTTTCATTACCATCTATCACACTACAACGAAAAAACCTACCAGCCTTGCAGATCTCCTCATTTACTATCCCACTAAGATAGGAGTAAAAGCTTGGACTCTCTTTTATTTCTGTACTATCTCAAAACCATTCTTGTGCCAGCTATCTCAACACTTATGCAATCAAAAAAGTTTTATCATTCTTCAGGGTCAAACAAACACTGCCTATTTACAAGCTTTCGTTGTCCTCCCACAAGCCCCCTAGGAAGATATAAATAATAATGACAATCAACCATGACAGAACAACAAATAGAAAAGAATTCTACAGAATAAAGAGCTATTTTTATTGTTTAGAAAAGAGATCAAAATCAGCTTCCTACCCTTTAGTGCCTTTG
This sequence comes from Ramphastos sulfuratus, assembly GCA_013399055.1. Lineage (NCBI taxonomy): Eukaryota > Metazoa > Chordata > Aves > Piciformes > Ramphastidae > Ramphastos > Ramphastos sulfuratus. The sequence goes on along the minus strand of WBNM01034701.1, from coordinate 17,570 downwards.
CCATCTTTCAGTCAGGGTGGTTTCTGCATTGCAAACCAGGGATATACAGTAATTCCTTACAGCCTGCCAAAGCATTACATGCTCTAAACTGCACAACTGCAATAAAAACTTCGAACCTAAGGACAAGCTAAAGAATGAAGTACCCTAAGGAGTCTGAAATTCAGTTCAAACAAACTCCGGTGCACATTCAAAAGCTATTCATGTGATTGTATGCGGATACAGATCTTTCTCAGTTCAGTCTTCACCCTCAGCCAAATCAAATTGTTTATTTCTCCAAATGACAAAGCATTTACTGAGCTTCAGCATATTCCCCAACATTTACCACCAGCCGCTCCTCATTCCTAGCAGTTCACTTTCCTTGACCCCAAGCTCCAGCAGAACCCCTTACCTCTGGTGCTACTCTGTGGAGGGATTCTGAGATCTGACAACTTTTTTCCAGAGCTCGGAAGCTGTTGCAGCTCTCCCTGCTGCTGCCTGCCTCCCAGCCCTCCCCAGCGGGGAAGCCCTGGGACCAGACAGCCAGCAAAGCTGAGTGCCAGGCAGGAGAGAGGGAGGCAGCCAGAGACAGATCTCATCAAAGGTAAGAGGTCTGTTGGGGATCAGAGAAAAGCAGATAGATATCTAAATAATTCAGGTGCTAATAAACGCCTTAGGCTGGGTTCGGTTGAAGACGTGAGATAAAGCTGAATTTCAATGTATTTCAGGCTGCCATCAATGTAGAATGCAGTGTTACTTAATAACCTGACACTGACAAATCAACGTTATTTTAGGAGTATTCCACATAAAGTTAATGAGGAAAGTGCCTATGCCAGATTTTGCATTTTTATAGCTTTAGGTTGAAATTCTATCATGTGAAGATTTTGAGAACTTCAAGTCTGACCTCTACAGGTAGGCCACTGGAATAGGTACTGTATCTTTTGATGGCAAGCGTTACGCAGGAACTTTTATAAACTGGAGAAAGGTAATGGATCAGATGTGCTACATAACATCGGGTTATTATCATTGCACCTCCAAAACCAGATTCTAAAGACACTACAGCTGTGGTAATTTGGTTCTTATAAATACTTTGAGACACGTAGACATTGCGGCAACACCAGAAAAAGCACACCCAGCATGTACATTTTTACATTCAGAAGTGGTATGGGGGTTTGCTTCTGCTTTTTATTATCCCTCTTCCTCCCCAACCTTCCCTATGATCTGCTCTTTCAGAGCTAGAGAAACAGACGCTACTTTGAAACTGATAACATCCATTTGCGTTTTGCAAAACTGATGTTTTTAAATGCCCTGATTGGTGCCACCTTTTTCTAATCAGAACCAACCACTCTAACAAACTGCCCTTTGTCCAGAGGATCCCATCCCCTCTGTTCCCACCAACCTATAGCACATGTTGCTATAGCTACCCTGCACGTCTATTTACCACACAAGTGATCAAAGGGAGTAGACAACACACACACACAAAAAACTCTCCCTAGGCTTCCTACCACGCAATGTCCAGCCACTAATTACCTGATACACTCCTAGCCTGTGGACTTGGTACACTTTTCTTTATTCTGCACAGTACACAAAAAAATAAAGCAGCATTCTCCAAGACGCTTATTCTTCCCTTACAGGCCAAACAATCAACCCAGGATGAACTTTAGAAGAGAGTTTCCTAAAGGAAGGCTAAGGATTACAGCACTCCATGGTTAAATACAGCTTTTCTACTAAGGAATACATCAAGAATTTTAAAAACATATGCAAAAGAAAATGGGAAATAAGAAACACATGCTAAGAACTTAAACAACTGTAAGGAAAGGAAGATTTCAAATTTTGCATTTGTTCTGTACTGAAATAATATGCAGTACTATTCACTTGAATTATATGCACCCTAAAAAGCTGTATGACTGCTGTTATGATAAGTAATTGCAATGGTCTTATGTGCCTTAAAAGCACCCTTTGTCATTTTGAAGTGGCCTGTCAGTTAACAGTAATTTTGTTCAACCTCTTTATGTGACAAAGGACTCAAGTCTGCCTTGATAAAAGTCAATGGGACTTCAATAGGAAGAGGCCAAAATAAGGAGCTGCATTTGTTGTCAATGCCATTCCCAAAAAACACACTTCAGGGATATGTTGTGGGCTAAAGTGAGTGAAAATGTACTATTAGAATTCATCAAACATTTGATTTTTCAGTGAAGTATGCTTAGAGAGCTTAAAAGAGAGCCCACAGTGCCCTCTCCAGTTCTGCAGCAAACAGGGAATCAAGCCACGTTACAGCGTCCAGCTGCACAAAACTGCCACTCCACCACACAAAGATTGAGCATCTTCTCAGGAGTTTCTATCACTTGCAAGATTCCTTACTTAGGAATTTCTTTTTATAAGTAATAAACTGAACCAAGTACTCAGCAAAGCATAAAATGTATTACCTGCAAAGGATTTTTTCTTGTCAGGTTGTTCACTTTTTCTGGTTTTGCAGTTATGTTACATAGCTTTCTAAAAACTCTGCTTCTCTTTCCTAACACTAGGTTTATAGCGTGCTAGCACATCCAAATGTGTCCATTTCATGTGGATGCTTAAACTTTTACAGGTACATTGTGCCCAGCACACTTTCCCATATGTCACATGCACAGCAATAGGATAGAAATGTTCCCGTTTGGTTATATGTGATTCTCATTTGGTTATAAACAAGATCACTCTATCAGACAGCAAGGAGATGCCTCCTGAGGTTTTCAATTACCACCTAAAAAGGTCTGCTTCTTTATGTCATCTGATTTAAAAATCTTGATTCAATGTTTACTCCAACTTGTTAACTGTTGGTCTAGCATGGTGATTAAGGAGGTTGAATCTTACATAATATGCACTCTGCTGAGTTGATTTCTACAGTAATTCTTGCACTTGTACTGGGAAAATTAGTGCCTTTGCCTTGCTTTGTCCCATTGTTCAGTACTTGTGGGCTGCCTCTGGGCCAGATCAGTCACCACCATAATGCATGGCTTCATTCCAATGAAACCAACACCCACAAACATCGTGCCTGCTTGATGGTCACCTCTGCAACCCCAAACGAAGCAATAGCCCCAGACCTGATGTGGCCTTAGGCAGCCTGTTCTAGTTTGAGGTGCTCCTCCTCACTGCAGAGGGGTTGGACAAGATGAGCTTTGAGGGACCCTTCCAACCCAATTAAATCTGTGAATCTGTAAGAGCCTCTCAAAGCACGAGCATTAGCTTCAGAGCATGATAAGAAGAACAACTTAACTCGTTCCCTCACTGTCTCATAGACAGCTGTCGAAAGGGTAAGGAAAGTAACAGGAAAGGTAGGGAGAGGGGATTCAAGGTGGAAGCATAGGTTAAAAAAAGCTTTCTATTGCTTTAAATAGGTGGGCCATAGAGGTCAACAGAAAAATCATCTTCTATTAGTCTTTTCCCTAGCAATTTCAAACCAGAAGCAGGAGTAAGAGTCTGCTCTAAAGGACTTTCTAAACATTTAGTACAGTAGTTCGCAGTGGGAACCGAAGACTGTGATGAGCTAAAACGAAGCCTGCTGCCGAGGGGGCAATGTTCGCAGTGGTTCTGCCCCCCGCGACTGCCAGTTCCCTGGATTTTGTCCCTCCAGTCGAGCTGCGCGCACAGACTTCCTGACAAACAGAGCATCCTTGTGTACAGCAAGCCAGCCAGGCCTGCGTCCGGCACGGGAGGGAGAATGCCCATCCTGCCAGGCAGGTGCCTAAACAAACTCTGGCAGCGCTTCAGCCGGCACTCCCGACACACGCCCCCGCTCCTCCCTCTCCGGGGGTGGGAACGGCAGCGGCGGGAACGCGACGGGGGAAGCCAGCCCGCCGCGGGAACGCGCACACCCCCGGCTGCGCTCCGAGGGAGGAGGAGTCGGGCGGGCACCCCACGGGGACAGGACGGGCTCGGCAAGAATAAGCCCGCCTGTGCCTGCACCTTCTTAGGCTGGAATGTCTCCTTCCCCCTCCTCCTCTCTTGGGTGAGAGAGGGTTCTCGTGTGCGTTAACGTTTCCCCCCCTCTCTACTTCGATTTCTTTGCGTCGCATCTTTAATCCACCATCTATGAATCTTCATTACTCATGAAGCCTTATGCCTTAGGCAAAAATATGTCAGGAGAGTAAAGTGCATGTTTCAAAGAGCATTTTACTTTTTATTATTTCTATCCTGTAACATTTCTGCTTTCTCACTCTTCGTTGGCAACCCTCTGTGCCGAAGTACTCTCTTGCGGTGATAATGATTTCTGATGACAACATGCATCCAACTGACCCTCTTGAGCTATGCATTTTATAAATGACCTTCATTTTGCTTCACAAGGACAAGAATCCCCCTCTCTCTTTAAAAGTTGGGGGGAGGGGTGTGTTTTGGCTAGTGGAAGAAATACCTTCCTTACTTCCATCACCTCTATTCTTTCTTTCTTTACTCTTCCTCAACTCCTGTAACTTACAGAAAAATGGTGTATGGAAGCCAAGATTTCTCTCCGTGGTTTCAGAAAGGGAACAGAAAACAAATGCTCCATTTGCACTACAGGTGCAAAATCCTCACACATGCTTTCCCTGGACATGTACTATAAAAGTCCCACTGAGAGCTGAATGAATTACACCCACACAGAAAAGAACGTAGAGAACTTCTCTTATTTCCCTGTATTTACCCATTGCTTACCTAAGTAATATGTGAAGTGCAAGTTTTGGAAGTGGACTGGCAACGCTTTTTAAACTGGGATAGATCTCTGATTCATTCTTAAGATACAGTCCAGCCAGTTTTCCTTGCTCCCACAAGGCTCTTCTAACCGTACATTGTTGTAAAACTACGAAGGAGAATCAAAACCATTTTGCCACTGTGCCTTTTAACTGTGAGAATAAAGAATAAAAGCTCCTTTTGTCTCCTCAGGTGAATAGAGGTCTTTTAAAAAAAAACCTTATTTGAATAATCTTAGAAAAAAAAATCCCTAGAAAACCAATCTTAAAGTACTTTTGTGAAGCTGTAAGACAGCTTGAAACTACTACATTTTAAAACAATCAGAAGATTAAAGCACTGGCAGGCAAGGAACTCATGCAGAGCTGTTTAATAAATTATCCTCGGGATGAATTATTGGCATATTTAAGCTTATAACACAGCAAGTTCTTTCCTTTCGCATGTCACAAACAAGGCTGTGAGACAGTCTACACAATGCATTTAAACCATGGCAAACTGGAATTGATTTACATACCTCGCAAGCCTTATTCATGCCCCACACAAACCCCAAACGCACAATAACCTGCATGGGCATCACTGCCTGCCGAGAGGATTAAGCAATAACTCTCAGATTTATTTTTTTTTTCTTTTTTCCCCACACTGGAAACTTTCTTTGACAAGGATAAGAAACAAAAAGCCAAGAAAACCAAAATAGCATCCGGAGCTCCAAAGGGGTTGGTACCGGTACTACTCGGGGCCGGCAAGGCGAGCCGGAAGAGCCCGGGACGGTCTCGCTTTGCCAGCGGGCAGTGACTCCTTACCTGCCTCATGGTGAGATTCCCATCATCCATCCAGCCGGCAAGGGGCTGCTTACACTGCACTCCTGTCGGCAGGGCAGAAATCCATCAAGTTTCCAAGCGCAAGCAAGTTTCCCCCAATCCCCTCCTTCTCTTCTTCCTCCTCCCTACCTAATTCTACACACCACCTCCACCCCCCCCACCCGTTTGTTTTTTTGTTGGGTTGTTTTTTTTTTTTTTATCCTTTGCCGGGAGGGATTTTTCTTAAGACAATGTCAAGTTTCCCAACCTTCCTTCCTCAGCCTATTAAAAGTCGGGAGCGGGGAGGCAACTGTCCGCCTGGCTCCTATTTCAAACTGCAGCGCAGGGATGCAGGAGTTGGCTGAATTAGGCCATGAAGCAGCCTCGCCAATCAGGGGAAAGGGGCGGGAGGCAGAGCGCAGAAGGGCCGCCTACACTGGGATTAGGAAAGCTTTCAAGGCTTTAGAAGACTGAAAGCAGCTGGAAACAGTGTCTAGAGCTACAAAGAGGCAAGTCAATTTGTGGTGTAAGAGATTATTCCCATGCTCGTCTAACTGCTCAGGGTCTGCTTCCAGCCGAACGGCCTCCCAGGACTTCAGCAAGGAAGTGCGAGCGTCCAGCTGAAAATACTGCAATATCAGTGACGCAGAAACACTCGCCAACCGCCCGCTCAAGTGGCAATATCCCGTACGAGTCAGAGACACATGTGCTCCAGAAGCACCAATTTCCTCACGCCAGATTAAAAAGCAAATTGCACAATGGTATGAGCAGCAAGTAGTAAAATACAGTCTGCCATCCACACCAAGAGCAAGTGCCTGTTTGCTGGAAGGAATAGAAGAGCGTGCGTGAATCCACAGGGTGTGGAGATACTTTGTTGTAAAGCTTTGTCTCCGTGGCAAACGTTTAATCAGCCTTAGCACTAGTGTGTCATCTGCTCTCCCTTCTGCAGGCAGAGTGATTTCCTCATTCCTGAAGCTTAGTTCCTTGTGCAAGATAACGCTAAAGGCCAAACGCAACTTCAAAACAGATTATTTATTTATTTTAGATTTTAACAAGATCAGCTCCTATCGGCTGCCCCTCGGTGGTTCTCATTAAAATAAAGGGCAAAAAAGAAAAATCCCAAGTCTGAAGTGTTGTTCCTGTTTGAGTTACACCTTTCCTAAGGGG
>WBNM01034701.1:0-10923 GCA_013399055.1 Ramphastos sulfuratus | reverse complement strand
CCCTTCCTAAAAGAAAAAAAAAAAAAAAAAAAAAAAAAAAAAAAAAGCAGAGAAATAGAAACTTGGAAGTTTATTCCACCCACTCTTCTCCAAATAATTTGCCTCTAGCTCAATATCAGTTAAGAGGCTTGTTAGTTTCTCTGTTCTACCCTAAATAGAAGTCTGACTTTTGATCTCAGGTGACAATCAGGAAAATCTTGTGTCTGAAGAAAAACAGCAATATGATGGATTTGCTTCTGCAAGGGCTTTATCCACTAAAGTGCAAAAAGTAGTTGCTATCCAGAAAAAAATCCTATCAGTACAAGAAATCTTATTGAACTGAGCTGCAGAGGAGAAAAAAAAACAATTGCAGTGATGTATTGCCAGGATTTTAATTATAGACTTTCTGAAATATATTTCCTTTTAATTTATGATAAACTCCAGAACTGAGAAAGAAAAGGTCTGAAAAACTTGTTCATTTGCTTTCCCATTTAAAGACAACAATGATTTTTCTCGTAAGTGCAGCCCAGAAAGGATTTTTTTGCAGTATTGGCACCGTGCAGCTCAAAAGCAAGGCATGGATGGAGGGAAAACTTGGTTTAAAGCACCACTACAGTTTATCCGGGGCCAACTCTGCTCTTGCTTGCTCCATGTCCTCAGGTGGAAAGATTCAGTTATATGCTTTAACATAAAACAGAAACCACCTNCAGGACTCAGTTGCTGTCTGGGCTGCATGTGCATACTGCAGGCTCATGTTGAGCTTTTCATCAACCCAGACCCCCAGGTCCTTTTCCTCAGGGCTGCTCTCCTGCCATTCACCACCCAGCCTTGGGAGAGTAGGTTGCATAAGAGTGACACCAGCCATTTACAACTGCCAACATGGAGGCAACTCAATGTTCCTCCAGTGATGGTCAAATCCTGCACATTTGCACAACAGCTGAAATCTGCAGAGGGAGGTGTATTGAGAGCACTTCACAGGAATGTTTGTTCTCTGTTCACCAAACATAGCTCAGTGGACCCACATCACTTGAAATGAGCATGTGGTAGGCAAAGACCTTTTACTAAGGTTAAATCTAGGAGAATCCTTTCAGGATCCATTCAAAGGAAACAGAAACACTATTCTTAAGTAGAGTCTTAGGGATAAGCTTCCATGGTGAAGATGATTTAGTAAAAGGTGCAAAACTTTAAAAATTAGTAAAGATTATAAAGGATTCACTGCAAAACTTTGTATTTGGTTTCAAGGATTTAAGAAGGGGATTCCAAGGGCAGTTTTATGTGGAAACATAGCAAAAGGTTCAGTAAGAACTCCAACATTATAAAGATAAAACAGTTTTATAACTGTTTTTGAAACACACACCTTTTCATATGCAACATGCATCCCTTACAGGAAGGGATACAAATTGCATTTTTCTGAAAACCTAGCAGAATGTAGCATTAAAAAATAAATAAATAAATAAAATTAAAATCATTCTACAGGATGAAGCCCCATCTTTACTGTTAGCAAAAAAGTCAAATTCTTAAAAAAAAAAACAAAAACAAAAACAAACATCAATTGTATGTTCAGGATGGGGTAAGGACTACTTTCTTACTGAAATACCCAAACAGCCCCCATTCTAATTCCATGATTCACATTCCACCTTTGAGGAATGTGCTTTGTGATCACTCCTCCAGGCAGCAGTACTATCACATGTCGTGGATTTGGAAAGCTAGATTCTGTACTTCTAAGGCCTTCTAAGTGGCATGAGAGGAAGAGCGAAGTTCCACATCTGAACTGGTTTTGAAGATAATCAGCATCCAAAGACACAATGGTGCAGCTGTATATGAAGAAGAGGAATTGCCAGTTGGGATGAAGAGAAGACTGGTGCTGTTTTTTCATCTTTCTCTAAATACCCAGTTTCACATCTATAATCCAAGTGTATGTGCATGCCTGAGGAAGTCATACGGTCTTTAGGGAACTGAAAGAACATTCTGTCCCTGAAGAAGGAAACTTTTACTGTCTAGTGGGAATATACAGAGGGAGGGGCAGACAGAGGAGGTGGTGCCAGGTTTAAATTCAGGCATCATTGGCAGTAGTGATCTGTGAGACCAAAGCGATGGTTACGAGCCAAATAGTTTTATAGTTTTAGAGGAGCAGTATGGAATTTATTCCAGTTAAAAGAGATGTGGCCACAAGCACACCAAAACATTGGCAGTTTTACATTCTGTGAACTCTGGTTATCAGTAGTAATGGTCAGACCTGCCTTATCAAGCCTCAGTGTAACTGTGCCCTTGGACTTAAAAGTGACTCCAGCAGACACAGAAATACCAAAGCAGCTCTGGCCTTGCTATTCTCTGCAGGTGTCTGCCACACTTCTTATCACACACCAAGCACCCCCCAGGCAAAAAGGAAAGACATGTAAGCCCTCCATCTAGCCTCAGGTCTCAGGCACAGTGTTGCTGCATTCGCTAAAGTGGAGGCAAGGCAGGGTAGCTTTAGCTGGGCTTCCATTACCAGCAGGATTGACTAGCAAGAATTTCAGCACAGTCATTGACGATCTGCTCCTGACCTAGCGAAAGTAGTTATCAGGTACTTGAAGGAGTTCAGGATGTTGGGTGCTAATTCACAATCCTGCCTCTCATTGGTACTTGAGATAAAGAGGTAATTTTAGCATGTGTGCCAAGCTGTTTTAAGTAGCCAAAAAGCTTTGAGAGTTCTTACAAATGTGAGCAAAACCCCAAACCATGTAATACCAATTATAAATTGTACATTATGTACAAACGTTTTTATTAAACCATAGCAAGCTTGGTGTTGTATGTTCTTTGTCAGCACATAACTCTCATCTGGAACGTTTCAGTTGACTTTAGTGAGAAGAGGCTTAGTTCAGTGCTCATCAGTGCAGTTTGTTAAACTGCAACACGGCAAGGACAACAGTCTTGACATCAGAAGTTTAGCATTGTTTCAAAATCTGACAATTTTGTTTATTCTGATTTAACTAAACCTTCCTTCATTAGCTTAATTTTTTTTCCCAATAAATTACCAAACACATGAACAGTTTTGAACTAGTGGACTAGATGCAAAGCAACCTAATGCAGAATTACTATGCCACTTGATTTTTTTTTTTTTTTTTTTTAATTGTAATACAGTATTATGTAGTCCAGACCAAACTAGGTCTGCACCAAGGGGGAGCACAGAATAGTAGGTGGTGAAAACTGGCGAAAATGGTGGTTCTCTCATTAGCTGAATTCCAGCTGCCATAAAAATCCTTCTGGGCACAGAGAATTCAGTGTGTACTAAAGATACAAGAACCACACTGTCTCCTTACGAAGCTGCGCTAAATAGACACAGAGCAGACCCCAGGCTCTGATTATATGGTAGGAATGAAAGAGTTGCAACAAGGAAAAATATGACCCAGCACACAGGCTAGAAAGAAACAAACCTAGCTTGAAAACCAACACCTACAGGTATGAAGTCAATCATGAATAAATTGCCTTTAATTTGCAATCTACACATCTGTTACAGACACACTTTTAAAAATTAACCAAACAGCTAAACTGATACATTTTGGGAGGAAAAACTAATATTCACACTCCAACTACTGGTGCTTAAAATCATTTCTAATGGTTTTTATAGGCCCTCCCTTGGCAGTTTCAAATTGGCACCTGCAGGAAGAGCAGGATGTCCAGAATACAAAACACTATTTAATAACCCCAGATAACACTAACTCAAGGCAACACTGGAATATAAAAATAGCCTCGAGAAGAACTTGACACAAAATACGAGGTTGCAAAATGAAGACAGATTTCTGAGAACACAACAGTATAAAAAAATGTAAAAATCCTGAAATAGTGTTAGTATGAAGGAATAATCTCAAGATATAAAAGTGTCACACAATTATTTAGAAATATGTAGCTAATATTTGTGAATATAAGAACATGCAGAGCTGGATCTCACAAAGCAGTGCTTTACTGCTTTTATCAACATTGTTGTAGTGAATGCAATGAAGATAAACTAATTATCCTGGCAGAGTGCCTGACTCATGAGCATTTCAATGCACATAGGTTTTCCAACAGAAGTTTAAAAATAAGACAGCAATGTCACAGAATCACAGAATGTTAGAGGTTGGAAGGGACCTCCAGAGATCATCAAGTCCAACCCCACTGCTATAAGCAGCATCACCTAGGGTAGTCCGCACAGGAATGCATCCGGGCAGGTTTTGAAAGTCTCCAGAAAAGGAGACTCCACAACCTCTCTAGGCAGCCTGTTCCAGTGCTCCATCACCCTCACTGCAAAGAAGGTTCTCCTCATGTTGAGGTGAAACCTTCTATGTTCAAGTTTGTAACCCTTGTTCCTTGTCTTACTACTGCACACCACTGAAAAGAGGTTGGCCCCATCCACTTGACACCTACCCCTCAGATATTTATAGATATCCTTACATTTACAAATGCACACTGAAAACCACAGAGCACAAAGATAGCCTTAAGGCAGACTTTTTGGGCATTCATTGGATTCAGGCAAGATGACTCAGCCATTTGGCAGGGCATCACTAAAATGGGTGGAGATGAGAAAAATCAGAGCACCCTGCAGTCTGCTTGGTGGAGTGGTCCTTAGATGACTGTTCACCCTTGCTTAGTTATTTACAGCATCCCTTAAACTGATCTGATCTCATTTAGGGCTGCACTAGCTGGAGGCAAGAGAGAAGGGAAGATATCTTCAGAAAACTTCTTCCTCCACCTCTTATGAAATTTAAGTAATCCAGAGCTCAGACAGACAGAAAGGTAGTTAAAAAACAATCCATCTGCATTTGCCTTAATGACAACACTGACTAGAATTTCTGATTAACGTATTTTAATCAGAATAATAGTATCTGCTGGGTTTAATTTTACCACATCTGCTATGAGGCAGACACTTGATCTGCTAGGCTGAACAAGTTGGTGCACATTCATATGTAATAAATTAGAGTTGAGATTACTTTGATAGCCTATTCCAAAATTATATGGAAGCATAGTAAGTTAAAAAGACTGACAAAGAAGGATGCTACAAGGGCTCAGAGTTTCTAAAACATCTGTTCTCTAGGATATATACACGCAGAATTAAATGGAAATCATTAGTTTACTGGGGTTTCTCCATTTTATTTCTAGGGGTTTACAATTAGTTGACAATTCAGTGATAATTATACCTCATTACTCTTAAAAGTAATAGATAGTGGTTAAATGACATTAGAATTTTCTTAATGGTTCAGTCATCCATGAAAACAAAAATGATAAAGTAACAAGACAAGAATTGTCATGTTTCTGCAACCCCTGCTAGCACAAAGTACAAAATGCAGCAAAATAATTTTACTCTAACTGCTTATTTGGTGACTGATTTAAAAAAATCTGTCATGCAGTGACTCAAGCTAAGCAAATAAAGATTCAGGGAAATAGCAAAAGTTGTCTGATACATGCCTTTTACAAACAAACATCAGTAACTGTCAAAACCATTACAGTTTCTGCTATTCTAGGTAGTTACATTCCAACATACAATCTCACAGGTTAAATGAAGAGTCACCTGGCCACAATTTCACTGAAAGAAGTCAAAACCTAAACTAATAAATTGTCACATGAAGCAAGAAGGTACCTACTCAAACTTCCATTACCTTTGTTAGTTGAGGCCATTGAAGCATGCAACCCCTTCATTTTCAGATGAAACCCTCCAAGTCTACCAAAAAATATGTAGCATTCTCACACTTAAGCCATTCAGCTCTAAAAGAGAGTTTTCTTAAACCTGCACACACCAGGTTAGACATACCATATGCCATGCAGAAGTCCATGCCAGAAGTTAGAAACTGTAAGCACTGTCAGAACTATGCTATCTCCAAGAAGAATTATAGAGAGATCTACTCTGTGTTGCAAAACTTTCCAAAGCAGAAGAAATGTTGGAATTTTAATATCATTCAATCTACCAGCTAAGAAAAGGCATTAACCTGAAAAATTAGTATTTCTGCACTGTTCTCCACATTCCATGTTCTCAGAAAACATTTGATATTTCAAAGTTGTAGTATATTTCCCTGGAATGGCATTACAGTTTTGGTCAAGGTATAAAAGGAGCCCAGGCATCTCTCTACAAATCCCATAAAGCAGTCAGTATTTCACTGACTTGAAATCAGATGTTTCAGCTCAAATTAACAGAATCAAAGTTATCTAAAAGGTTGAAGTCAGACTAAAAATTGTGTTTCATTTTCCTAGGCAGAAAAAATTATCAACAATCTGCATTTCCTCATGAAACCTGTTTTTGTAGGAAAAAAAATCCCCAACAATCAAAACCCATGAAAACTCTCAGCTTTCTGCAGCTTAACCTCCTCAAGAATATTTCCATAAGGGATTCTCATTTATTCCTTCTCTGCAGTGTCCTGCCTAGCCATGCCAGCTGCCTGACATGTGGAAAAAGGGCTTCTTTGAAAGAGTCAACCTCTTGGGATGGGAGACGCAAAAGTTCCCTGTCGGCTATGCAGCAACAGAGTCACATGGAAACCTTGTGGAGTAAAGCAACTCTGGATTGCATCTTAAACAATAGTACAAACTGCAACCTGTAGACTGTTCATGCGTCCAAAAGCAAGGCATTTTACCTCCACCATTTAATTCTCAAACTGTGTATTGAAGTTATCTTTATTTTCCTGAGGATAATAAAGGAGAATAAATCTATAAAAACTAAAATATCCTTAAGGCTCTTCTTTCATTCCAAATGAGGAATGAAAGACACAAAAAGACTAATCTCTGTAGGTGTGGCTCTATGTCTCTGAGCTAAGTATATGTAGGCAGAGTGGGAAACACAGTATTCATCAAACACAGAAGTAGATTACCAAAATTATTTCTGGAAAATTGTGTGTGTGTGTGCACACATGAATGTGTAACAGAAATATATTAAAATCATATAAGTAAAAATAAATGTGCATGCTTGGAGTTTCTCCATTAAAAAGAAAGAAATCTTGAGGTTGTCTTCTCTACAACTAAGCAAAATATTTCCCTAGCCAGAGTATCAATGGATCACAATGTTTGTGGTGACATGAGGTCTGCAGGGGTGGGCTGGATAATGACAACAGAAAAATAAGAGACCCAAACACAAAGTCCTTAGACTGTGCCCAGAAAAGCCTCTTCATACAACTGAGAATTTGCTAACATACGTGAGTCACGATTTGACTCATAAGCTTCTGGAGTTCACTGGGGTTACTCTCAAGGTCAAATTACCTATGAAGTATCAAATTACTATTCCTTCCCATTGCTTCCGCAAGGCCTTTGGTACTCACTCTATAATACATTTGTGTGGGAAAAAGTACACACAGGAAAAAAATTGCGTTCTTCCAATTTCAAATGAGAAAAACAGGCAAATGATTTAGAAGAAAATCAAAAGAATCTTCTTACCAGAGAATTTTAAATTATGTAATTCAAGGTCGTGGGCAAATATTACAAAGCATTTAGTCACAGTACTAAAATAAGAGACAGTTTCAGAGGTCTTCCCTATTGCATTTCTATTCTTCTCACCAGAAGCCACGCTCAAAATTATTTATGTGTACACTAGCTAAGGAGAGATTTGAAACACTATACATATAAATAGGTCTATTGGGACTACTGCCCTGGGAGGACCGGTCTGGTCGGGTCTCACCCTTCTGTCTGTGCCAAGTAGCCCTTTTTTAATCTTTAAACTGTTTTCAGATGGTACCTTTATGAGGCACTCCTTTTAATTACAGACATATATAATATAGGTTTACCAGTTTCCAAAAGAATTCTTTCTTTATTTAGATCACATTTCCAGATGTGTCCCTTCCTCAGGCCTCCTTTTTTTGTTAAGTGGCACTGGTAATAAAAGACAATGACTGCAAAGATAATGTCCTTCTCCAGGTTCCAGGCAAACCAATTTTATAACCCAGTCCTTTGTTTCTCATTTCATAACCTACTCTTATTAAAAAATGCTGAAATAAAAATGCAAAGTGATCCATGAAAACTGAATGTTCATAGATGGTATTAAAATTTTTCATGAAGATCCAATAACTCAGAAAATCTGATTTGGGTAAGACTTGGAACATGAAGGCCAGCACAAAAATAAAATGCTCACCACTAGGCTTTCATCTCTGCATCTTTTACTTCTGCAGTTTATAATTAGTCTGCATTTGTCACTTCAATGCTGAAATTCATAGATGCCCCAGCTATTCATGAGAACACGTGATTTTTTTATAGGGCTATCCAATGACTTTAACCCCTGCCTGCATCAAACTCTTTGACACTATTATTTTGCACATTACCCCAACAGTGAAGGTTAATGCATGCCTCCTGTGATATTTCATGTAAATTTTGATCCCTGGGGCCACACTTCAACACATATGCTCATACTTTCTCCCTGTCTTGTTCCAATCTTCCTTCACTTGTATCTGTCTATAATACATCATGAAACTGCAATGATACATGAAGGTCTTAGCCTCCCATTTCATTGAGGCCTTTTCCACACATCCTGGGTACCAAGAAGGTCCTTTCCCAACAAAAGTGGGAATGGAGAGTGATAACTGTGTCAACTCCAGCCACCCATGCTTTCAGTGCTTCGAGTTTCCCATCTACTACTTATTATTAAGACCAAAGGATTTGGTCCTACACGGTGCTGCACACAAAAATTAAACATGAGGATGTCTCAGCACATACAGAGAAATTAGGCTGTGGAGCTATGCTGGCATCTGAGTACCAAATCAGCTGGTAATCATTAAATTTTCTACCATTCTTCTACATGTGTGCTTGGGGGTAAAAGTACATACACATAGTATACAGCACTTCACAATGAAGTAAGAGAGAAAGAGAAATCAGTAATATTGAGGATTTGAAATTCAAGACTTTTGTTATTTAAATGCAGTTTCCATACATCTTTTATCAAAAGGAACTGAATTCAGTGAGATCTTCAGATAGATTATGAGTTAAGTAGTTTATAGGCTGAGAAAATAGTCCACCACAAAAACAAACAAACAAACACCAAAAAAACCAAAGCACAGAATCCTCTAGGGAAAGGTGATCACACTTCAGCAGGGGAGTTTTGCAAGCCACCTCAGTATCTTTAGCTTTAGGGCTGTGGGGCACAGAAATAAACAGCAGAAAAATTCATCTGCTGTACATGTTAGACTTCAGAAGTGCAAAGAGCGCTCTGACCAGTTGCAGCTTGGAGGAGACAGCATCCGAAATGTGATGTGTAAAATGGCAGAAGCTGGCTATCATTACATCCAGTAAGATAATTATTTACGTAATTCAGAAGCTGGCAAATAAAGAAAAGGCCACAACTGTCTATGTAAACTGATCAATGCTTCAAGGGAGGGATTTGTGCTTATCTACTTTTGGGTGCCTTCCTGTGAGATCCTATGTTCAGCTCTTCTGGGAAACCTTCCCCTTTATGTTGCCTCTGTTCAGTCACCACAAACCACTAAAGCCTTCAAAGCACTTAACTGAGGGCCATTATTATAAGCACACAGTGAGTGAAGAGTGATGTGTGTTCAGCGCCCTGCTTCCTCAGTGACTCCTTGTCCCCATTAATCTTGCACTTTTGAGAAATAAAACATGATATATAGAGAGCAGAAAGGCAAGGAAGAAGCAGACAGTAGACAGCAGAACTGTGAATCTCAAGCATTTTCACACATTTTTGCCGTGTAGCTCTCTCCAAGACAATACCATCAGCATTTTACAAATATTAGCAAGGCATTTGGTGCACATTTCATTAAGATGTTGCAGTGTGTCAAACAGGTGATAAGGGGTTGCTATGGTGACTATATTCTCATAAGATGGATACTAAAGAGTTTCACAAAATACAGATTCCTACTTGTTACGTAAAGTATTAGCTGCCATTTGCTTATGTACCCATTTTATTTCGTCAAGGACTTTCCAGTCCTTCATCTTTCAAATAAAGTGGATTTAGGTATTGTTTAGAGAAAGGAGAGGTCACTAATCATTCTTGTCCTTCAGAAAAGGGGACAAGTTAGGTAGCTCATTATGTAGCCTGTTTATAATTAAATCGAAAAATGACTGCTCCACTGTACTGGAATTGTGAGAGCTTTTATTTCAGAGTATTTAATGAGTCATGGAAATGCGTTTATGAGGCAACAAGCCGACACTACACAAAGAACTCAACATTAGCATGGCAATAGACCATATAGCTTTTAATAGCGTGAATCCTTTGTTTCACATTCACACAAGGCCTTGAGATTGTACCATCACCAACATTTGATCCAACATTTCTTTCAGATGGCTTACTTCTTTTGCCAATAGACCTGAGGGTGATATTTAGGAAGTCTATTATCAGACATGCAAATTGGGAGAAAAAAATGTCACATCAAATCATGACAGTTTAATAAGACATTGCTCATGGGCAAATGCTTTCATGCACTCCCTATCCAGAAGGGCAAGCTGAAAGGAGTTAAAGACATCAAATTTGGTATTTTTTTCCTTGTGTGTCCTCTTTGTGGTGCCACCAAGGGAAAGTTTAAAAAAAAAAAAATTAATCTTGTTTATTCAGATACCCAGAATAAAAACAAATATAAAGTTCCCTAATTTTTATTATGATCAAAACACCACTGATTGACTTTCTTGCAACCACTGTGACTATTATATACCTAGCACCTTATTTTGACAAAAATCAATGACAGATGCAGTTATAGTGGAATTCTATGACTATGAAATTCATTTATAGTAGTATCACAGAATGTTAGGGGTTGGAAGGGACCTTGAAAGATCACCTAGTCCAACCCTTCTGCCAGAGTAGGACCACCTAGAATAGGAATGCATCCAGGTGGGTTTTAAGTGTGTCCAAAGAAGGAGACTCCACAACTCCAGGCAGCCTGTTTCAGTTCTGTCACCCTTACAGTGAAAAAATTTTCCTTATGTTTATGTGAAACCTCCTGTGCTCCAGCTTGCATCCATTGCCCCTTGTCCTATCATCGACCATCACTGAGAAGAGCCTGATTC
>WBNM01034700.1:198379-223353 GCA_013399055.1 Ramphastos sulfuratus | reverse complement strand
ATGTATGTGTGTATATATATAATTCAGGCATATAATTTTAAATCAAGTTTTACCCTTCTCTCACTCCATGCATACTTCTTACTACTTTTTGCATCTTCTTTTCCAAATACCACTCCTAAGTAGTGATAATTCTTTAGTTGCAAAATTATTTATTTTTTTTATACCAGGCTGCTGTGACTTCAAATTTAATAGGAATGTTCACCAGGGCACCACTGCAATGCAGCAATGCTTTGTATGCAGCAGTTGCATGAGTATGTCTTGCAGACCAGAATCAGGTGTCAAACAAGGTAATAATTCTCTGCCTAGAGAGCAGATATTTCCTCAGCCACAGCTGTAAAATCATTCAGTACTACATGAATTTGGATTCTGGAAGGATGGTGTATGATAGCAGCTTTTTCTTACTAAGTTAAATTACAGATCTGGACATAAAAGCAGATTTTTCAATACTCATTAATTGATTTCATACAGCTTACTAGTCTTTATGCAGTCATCAGATGTTCTTCTCTCTCTCAAGCAAAAAACCTCAAAACAGCCAAAACACTTCATCATTTTAAACTAGACAAAGGTCTTATCTTTTAACAGGTTTTGGAGATTACAGAAACAGAGATGTGTCTCAAAAAAAAAAAAAAAAAAAAAAGGAAGATTATTTCATTTCATTGAAACTTACTTAGTTTTAGCATTTTGCAGTATTGGAAGGAGAAAATGAAACTTATTCCTAACACTTATTGTATAATTATGCACAGTGCTGTTTGTCTGCCAATAATGGATGAAGTCCTGTCACACACACATCCTGTAATGGGAGAAGCAGGAAGTGAAACTGAGTAAAGAAAGCAGAATGATGCTGAGTTGTTTTACCAAACTCTACAGGCAACACAAAATATTTAGACTTTGAACAATAAAAAAATTGTATGGTTGCAACTGACATTACAGAGGAGAGAACGACAACTACATGTGCAAAAATCCTGTGTGCTACCAGTTAAGGTGTTAATTGAACAGTCTGTACTGGAAGAAATCAAGTAGACCAGACCCATCAACTGGTAAAAATCCTTAATAAACAGATATTAATTGAATGAAGGTTTCTTCAAACACACAGTTTTGAAAATGAGAGAAAAAACATTTTTAATTGTATAAGAATCATACTTCATAAAGAATTTTATTCAAAGAATTGTCTGNCCATTGGCTCTCCTGCCCACCTGGGCACACTGCTGGCTCATGTTTGGCTATTATCTACCAGCACCCCCAGGTCCCTCTCTGCCTGGCTGCTCTCCAGCCACTCTGTCCCCAGCCTGTAGCACAGCATGGGGTTGTTGTGGCCCAAGTATAGAACCCTGCACTTAGCCTTGTGAAATCTCATCCCATTGGCTTTTGCCCATGCATCCTGCTTGTCCAGGTCCCCCTGCAGAGCCCTCCTAATTTTCTACTAAAGAGGACAAATTCTGACAAAATGGTAGTAAATAGTCATCCAAGTTAGGGGATAGTGTTTATCGAAACAGACTTGGAGGATTGGTGTCCTGGTTTGAGGCTAATTGGAACATTTTAATGAGAGAAATTAGATTATTGGCTGTGAAAACAAAACAATAGTGATGTCTATTTCGCTCATAGGTTTTGCTTAGAGATATAAAAGCAAGGACACAAAGTCAGTCTCTGCCTGGCTGTCACCATACTAACTCTTCTGCCTGAACCTGCATATTCCCAACTAATCATTCTGCTTCTAACACCTCTTGCTGACCTTTCCAGCTCACCCTGCACGTGAAGGATGTTCTGAGATAAGGGAAGGGGTGGAAAGAAGGTGGAAGGGTGGTTGGAAGCCACTCCTGGGCACTCTGGCTGCCTGGAGGGGTTTTGTGTTTCTGTATTACTTTTTACTTGCATATTACTGTATATAGTTTAAAATATATCTGTATATATTGTATATATTTTCCTTGTAAATTGAGCAGACCTGTAAATACAGCCTCATCCCTTAACTTCCAGCTGGCTGAGTTTAGTCTGGGTGAATTCAGGGAGGGTGAGGGAGGGTGTTAACATCCAAACCACTACAATTGGTGATGGAGAAAGGTAGTCATCCACAGCTGAAATCAGTTGGTTCCTAGAGTTCAGACTGTTGAACTCTGAAATTTGTTCTTAGTTGATAGAATATTATGCCATAATTTTAATACTCCCTCCTGGTGCATGCATGCCCCAAAACTACCCCAAAAATGAGCAGCTTGTTAACCATTCCTTTAAATAAGGGAAGGAGGGAGATGAAGATTGCAGGGAATCATAGTATTCTACAAATTAGGTATACTTATCTCAAAAATCCTAAGGAGATCTGAAGAAGGAATGTGCTATTGCTCAACAGTTTCTAATTCTTATACTGAACGCTCAGAATGTTTTATGTTTTGTCACTCTTTATTAGCACAAAATTTCTTTCACACAGTCAAAACAATTAGCTTATACCCGGGATATCCTAATGCTGTGCCATAATTTAGCTTTAGAGGGATGAGTAATCCCTTTTTATTTCACCACCCATTTATGTCCCCGAAGTTTATCAGCCTGTCTGATTAAAAACTGTTCCTTTTCTTTCCAATTCCACTCTACAGAGAAGCATCATTCTCTCTAGGGGCACATCTGGAAAGCGAAATGCTGTTGTCATAAAGCTGTATCAGAGTGAGAACAAAGTGCTTCAGTTTGTGACTTCTGCCATTGTTTTAGCTTCCTGACCTGTCTCTTGAGTATATGCATTTTCAGTGGTTGAATTGCTTTGCTCTGAGGACCAAAGCTGTAGTAAGCTTGTTGTGAATACTTCTCAGAGCGTGATACTTCTCGTTGCTCCATTGTATTTGCCAAGGTTAGGTTAACTTATTTTTCCTGGAGTATCTGATAAACCTAAAAATCATAGAATCATGGAATGGTTTAGGTTGGAAGGAGACCTCAAGGATCATCTAGTTCCAACCTCCTGCCATAGGCAGGGACACCTCCCACTAGTACAGGTCACTCAAGGCCTCATCCAACCTGGCCTGGAACACCTCCAGGGAGGGAGTAGCCACACCCTCCCTGGGCAACCTGTTCCAGTGCCTCACCACCCTCACTGGAAAGAACTTCTTCCTTCCAGTTTCAATCTCCCCTCTGCCAGTTTACCCCCATTCCTCCTTGTCCTGTCATTACAAGACCTTGTCAATATTCCTTCCTTAGCCCTTCTGTAGCGCCCTCCAGATACTGGAAGGCTACTCCAAGGTCTCCTGGAAACCTTCTCTTCTCCAGGCTGCAGGGCCCCAACTCTGGTAGCCTGTCCTCATAGCAGAGCTGCTCCAGCCCTCTGAGCATCTTTATCAAATAAATACAGCAGTTTGTGGGGTTTGAATTAGGAAGTTGTTTGACTTCTTTTCCTTTTATTTTTTTTTTCCCCCCTCAGGTTTCACAGTTCAGATGGTGGGGGGGTTTCCCCCTCTGCTCTGCATAATAATGGTTTGAAAAAGAAGGTATAAGTTGCAAGACCTAAAGTAGTGGCAAGTTGAGACAGCATTATAGCATCTTTTTTTTTATTTAGCTGTCAAGAGTTTCTCCTTTTGGCCTACAGAGGCAGAAAAAATGGTCAGTCTACCCAGGACATAAATCCATTCTCTCAGATAAACTCACAGACCATTCCACATAAGCTAACAGTGACTGGCAGGGGATAAGCTGTTCCAGATCAGATGAGATCCAAGCATTTTCTTTTTACTGGCATGTAAAATATCTGTTGAAATCCTGAAGTCAGTTGTGAAAATGCCAGGGATTTTTTTTTTTTTTTTTTTAACCAGCTTAAAGCCTACAGGGATTTGTGGCAAGAAATAATTCTGAATTGGTCACTGAAGTACTCTGAAAAGTCTCTATGGTCTTCTGCCTGTATTTTCCACTTGTCCATGAGAGAATATTTCAGAAAAAGCTAAACCAGAAATGTCTCTGTCATATGTTACCATGCAAAATAACATAAAGGAATGTGAAACCACCAGAAAGTTTTGAGAACTCAGAGCCCAATCAAGGCACTCCTTGTGATTTGGAGTTTGTAAACAGGTAGATATCTAAGGTGATTTATTTTATCCTCATTCTGTTTTCCTGCATTTCATTCCTTATACTGAAGAACCAGTGGGCAGAATTTCTCTGGCTTTTTGGGTGCTGATAGAGTCATGCAGCTGCAGTTACAGGCAGTGGACTAGGCTCAGGAAAAGAGAAAGCATTTAGTGTTTGTAGGAAATCACTCATTTTAAGTACACCTTTCAGAAGCACACAACTTCCTGCTTTAAAAAGAGCTATAGAGGAGTATTGAAACGAAGTGAGACAAATTGGAAGTACTACCCTGTCATGACTTTCTGTTGTTAGCTGCAAAAATGCTTCCTATGTCTTTCCTCTTGTTCTGTTTTCTTTCTCTGCCATGTCTTTCTTTAACACACACACACACACACCCCCACACTTTCTCTTCCTTGTGCAGAGATGTCCTGCCTTTTAGTTTTCCAACTTGAAATTGATTAGAGCACATTAATTTTTAAATAAGTGTCACATATCCTTAACCAAGCGCTAAAAGGTTGAGAAGGCTTCACGGTGTAAAGTCTGATCCAAAACTCAGTGAGAAGAATTTTAAAAATGTGGGCTGCCCTTCATTAGCCCTCATGATATCTCCTGACAGGCAATGTGTGCGAACGTGGCCATGCCAGGCCAGGGCAAGACCAGCTGCCATGCACCATTTACCCTCTGTCAGCAGCTTCAGTCAGAGCCCGGGCAATACTGTACACACGAGTCTGTCATGCGTCAGCATCAATTAGGCTCAGTTTGCTGCGCTTGGGAAAAGCAACAGCCTTACTATTAACCATTTTTCTTCTTTCCTCTCCCCCCCCACCCATCCCCATTTGACTCTCCAAGCAAACTGATTTGGCAGAAGGATTTCCAGAGCACTTCTTGCAAATAGTAATTGCCATTTGTCTTAAAACAGCTCACTAATTCGGATTTTTTTTTGCTGCGAGAAATGGGATTTATTTGCACTGTTGTTTAAATGGGGAAGTTAGGTGCAGCCTGTACAACCACTGCAATTTTCCCTTTTACTTCACAAAATCACAGAATCACAGAATTAACCAGATTGGAAAAGACCTCTAAGATCATCAAGTCCAACCTATCACCCAACCCTTCTAATTAACTAAACAATGGCACTAAGTGCCTCATCCAGCCTCCTCTTAAACAGCTCCAGGGATGGCGACTTGGTATGAAGGAGTATTGATGCCTATCTGCATATATATAGAGTTTCATACACACCCATACATATGCACACACAGACTATATATATATATGTATGTGTGTGTATATATATATATATATGTATGTGTATATATAGATATATAAAATAGTAAGCTTTAAATGCAGCATAAGGCCACGGTACTAAACTATTTCATTCCAACTGACCTTCTTGTTTTATATACTCAACATATTTTCGACTGTAGATACGCCTTTGCATCATTGTTTTTCTGGGTATTATTGTTGTTTGAAGAGCAGGGCTAAAATTTCCCCACTTTTGTGAGAAGCCAACATGTGTGGTCATGCCTAAATTTGACTCACTGTTTTGTGGCTTTTCGCTGCTATTATGGAGGGGGTGGGGAGCAAGACGACCACCCATGGTGCGTTCTGGTCAAGCGGTGCAGTGAGCAAATGAGTTTGCTGATGTGCAATGAGTGCTAAGAGAACAACCTCTCCTGGCAGTCTTCAAGCACTTTCCTCCTTCCCTCCCCCACCCCCCCCTCCCCAAATTACAGCTTCTTCCTCCATATAAGTATAGAACACCCATGACTATTTATATAATGAAAGAGCTACTGTGTACTTTAGTGGATAGTTAAAGACATTTTCACAAGTCTGTATCCACATGGGGTTTATAGAGGACTTATGGGCCTGGTCAGTTTGTAAAACTGCGACAGCCCAAGAGACTGTTGTCAGATGTTGGTAACAAGACAGTGTTTGAAAAGAATCAAAACAATATAAATCCTGCGAGATCTGTGGCAGCAGGATGGGTTCTAATGGAGAGGAAGACAGGGTCGGCCACCACACAAGAGAACAAGGAGAAGAAAGTGTTTGTTTTCTTTCAAGCTTGCAGCACCAGCAGGGGTAAGCAGGTTTCTGAAAGGAATCTCATCAGCGGATCAATCCTGTGTAACAGATGGAGTGTGCAGATATTGTCTATCAGATTTCCATCGCATGTGGCAAACAAACACATTGTTGCAACTGTTTGCTGCAAAACTTTTCTCCTTTTCTTTTTTTTTTTTTTTTTTTCTTTAACATCATAATTACCAGGAGTTGAAAAGAGCTGTGGGTTAATGATTTCCTAACAATAACTATAGGAGGTTTGGTTGATGGTAACTTCCCTGAGGAATACATTAGCAGGAGATATAAAGTCACTGAGCATCTTGAATGGAAAGGTTTGGATACACAGAAATAACTGCCTGTAGCAGTGAATATTGTGGAAGTTTTCTTAGGAGAGAGAGGCTGGATAGGATCTTCATCTGCTCTAATTGGTAGGTTTGCACCACCAACAGTGGAGACAAAACCAGTCTGTATGAGCTCAAAGTGCTGGGCTTTGTTGCCTTCACAAAAACATTTGTAAGAGAAAGATTTGGAAGGGCTGAGAATGATACTAGTGGGAGGTGTCGCTGCCTATGGCAGGGGGTTGGAACTAGATGATATTTGAGGTCACTTCCAACCTTACCATTCTATGATAAGAGTATATCCTTCAATTGTTACCATCTGAGAAATTGCTCCTTGATGCAAAAAAACCCCAATATCGACAAATGAAAACAAAGCCAGAGCCAAATAAAGTGGGTTTGAGTTTGTTCTGGTTTTCCCTAATGGGAAAAACTAGTGGGAGGTGTCTTTGCCTATGGCAGGGGATTGGAACTGGATGATCCTTGAGGTCCCTTCCAACCCTACCATTCTATGATTGAGTGTGCATGTACAGTTACAACCATAAGAAGCAAAGTGTGAGGCTATGAATCGATTTCCCAATGTTGTTTATATTGCTGTTATTAATTACATGTTATTTTTTTAAGTCTTGATGGTATTTCTTAAAGTCTGGGTGGAAATATAGCAGAATCATAGAATGGTTTGGGTTGGAAGGCACCTTTTGAAAATCATTTAGTCCAACCCTCAAATATCTATTGGGTCTTTCAACATCTTTTGCATTGTTTCATTAATCCTGGTACAGAAAGAGTGAAAGTGAAGTGATAGCTCTGGAGATAGGCAAATGACCACGTGGCACTGTCAGTGTGAAGACCATGGGGTTAGAAGTGATGGTCACTGTGGATTAAATGGTTAAGCTTTTAACAAGAACGTGTCACAATTAATTGTTGCAATCAACAGTTTTGGAGCCTAGTAAATATGTAGTTATGAACTAAAATGGTTGTGCTGGAAGGCGTCCAGAGAAGGGCCACAAGGATGATCAGAGGGCTGAAGCACCTCAGCTATGAGGAGAGACTGAGGGAGTTGGGGCTGCTCAGTCTGGAGAGGAGAAGGCTCCGAGGTGACCTTATTGTGGCCTTTCAGTACCTTAAGAAAGCTGGAGAGGGACTCTTTAGGATGTCAGGTAGTGATAGGACTAGGGGGAATGGAACAAAGCTAGAAATGGGTAGATTCATACTGGATGTTAGGAAGATCTTCGCCATGAGGGTGGTGAGACCTTGGAACGGGTTGCCCAGGGAGGTAGTGGAAGCCCCATGCCTGGAGGTGTTTAAGGCCAGGCTGGATGAGGCTTTAGACAGCCTGATCTAGTGTGAGGTGTCCCTGCCCGTGGCAGGGGGGTTGGAACTAGATGATCCTTGTGGTCCCTTCCAACCCTGACTGATTGTATGATTCTAAAAGATCATAGTTTTGCTACCATTTAGTTACAGAAAGTACCTCAGACGTATAGCAAGATCATTTAAAAAGTTTCTGAAAGCTCAGACAAACCCAGGAGGTAATAGGGTGGGTTAGTTCTCTGAACCACATTTGAAGGCACAACTTAATTGCCCAGACATTGCAAATCTGTGGCCATTAGAGATGGATATACCATCAGATATAGCTCACCCTTCTGCTAGTCCAAAGGAACAAAGATGTCCTGTAGATCATTTATCTGCAAGGCCCATCCCACGAGGATGACTTTAATAATAGTCTCTCACATGACTGTACAAGAGTATATTAGCATGATTTTTATTTCATGCTTGTTAGTATATATGACATTATTCAGTACTTTTTTAACCCATGGTCTAGGCTTGCTGCATTTTATCAGCACTGGAGCCACTTCAAATAAGAAATGTACTCTGAGCTGGCTTCTCTTCAGAGCCCCCCACCCCAGTATTTAGGTTTAGTCTCCTTTTTGGTTCCAAGAATTCTAAACCAAAACCCAAAATAGCATTTACACCCTTGCTTCCTCCAAAACAATCTCTTCTGCTTCTAGGCCCACTTTCTTTGCACACTAACGCTGTAATTCCAGCTCTGCAGGAGTTCTGCAGAATGCCTTTTAGTATCATAGCCAACCTCTATGTATCTCTCTGGCTACTGAATAACTTCTGGGAAAAAATCAACTCCACACCTCTTCACGCCCCTCTTTACATGCTTATTAACCAAGCCCCAACTTCCTTTGCTGTCCCACAAGAATGGAAATTAGCAAACATCTCTTGCCCCATGAAGAAGACCTGTTTGCCCTATTTCCTCCCACACCCCAAAGACCCCTTACCTTGTATTTGAAAAGTATAGGAGGGAATTGGAGACAGGTACATATTCACCTAGTACTTCACAGCTCTTGGAGTGAGCATCATTCTGTAGCCCTCAAAGCAGAAATATGAGATGTGCAAAGATCGTCTTGTGCCCAAATGACAGGACAAGGGGCAATGGGTTTAAACGGGCAGAGGGGAGATTTAGACTGGATGTTAGGAGGAAGCTCTTTCCAGTGAGGGGGGTGAGGCACTGGAACAGGTTGCCCCAGGGAGGTTGTGGCTGCTCCCTCCCTGAAGGTGTTCAAGGCCAAGTTGGATGAGGCTTGAGGGACCTGTGCTAGTGGGAGGGGTCCCTGCCTATGGCAGGGGGGTGGAACTAGATGATCCTTGAGGTCTCCTTCCAACCTTACCATTCTATGATTCTCTAGTCACGAAGGTGAGTGAAGCTTTCTTGCCTGGATATAGTAAGGGGTCTTTGAGTTGCCTGTAAGTGCTGCTGATTCAGGCCCCGACAAGCCCACCAACCTGTTAAGAGTCATGGCAGGGCAGCTTTGTTTTATGTAAATACTAACAAAGAACAATATCTAAGGTACAGGCAAACTGTCCAAGAATGTAAAGGAAGGCTGAGTGGGTCCTTCTTGAATAAAGCATTCTTGAGTATTACTGACAGGTTTTCAGAGAGTTGCAATTGTTTGGAAACTACTTTCATGGAAACGTGAGAATTAGTGATGAGTGACTTCAGTTAGGATTCTTGTCCATCTACCTGACAGAGCAAAAATTCCTTGCTAGAAGCAGCATGTTTGGAGGGCTTAGGCAGGCTTGATAAACTGGGCAAGCAGATGACAACGTCACTAGGGACATAAATAAAAGAGTTGAAAAAAAGCCAAAGTGATGATAATAGGAGACATAAATTATCCGGTCAAGTGTTTGCTGGAATTCACTAGAGGAAGTAAGGCTGTCAGTTGTATTCTGAAGAGGTGGTTATATTATATATAAATAATAATTTTNCAATAACAGGACAAGGGGCAATGGGTTTAAACTGGCAGAGGGAAGATTTAGACTGGATGTCAGGAGGAAGTTCTTTGCAGTGAGAGTGGTGAGGCACTGGCACAGGTTGCCTGGGGAGGTTGTGGATACTCCCTCCCTGGAAGTGTTCAAGGCCAGGTTGGATGAGACCTTGAGTGACCTGTACTAGTGGGAGGTGTCCCTGCCTATGGCAGGGGGTTGGAACTAGAGGATCCTTGAGGTCCCTTCCAACCTTACCGTTCTATGATTTCATTTCTATAGAAGCTACTGCAATTATGAAAGTGGCATAGACTGATGTTGACAGAAGTAGCTTTACCATTTTCAGGTAGAATGTGCTCTTTCTGAAGTAAGTTTGGAACATAGTGTATCATCTATCTCCTGCACCTGCTTGCCTTGAATCAGATATTTAGTTACCCAGTAATAGTGCAACTAGTTATTCTCAAGGGGAAAAAATGCACATAGGAAAACAAAAGACTGCTTTGAGACCTATTAATAATTGGGCTTAATGAGTAACCAAGGTACCATTTTGTAAGTACTTTATTCTGAAATACCATTAAAATAGTAATATTAGGCTCTCTTTGTTCTCGTAGTCTTTGGTTTGAAATACAAATAGAATTTAGGATGTTATGTCATTGAGTTTGAGTAAATAAAGCTCAAAAGAGGTTGCTTAGCAGCACTCTGATAGCACATTGGTGATCACAGGATGAGAGGATGTTAGGGGTTGGAAGGGACCTCTGGAGATTGATTCCAACCCCCCCTGCCAGAGCAGGACTATAATCTAGTGCAGGTTGCACAGGAACACATCCAAACAGGTCTCAAAAGTCTTCAGAGAAGGAGACACCACAATCACTCTGGGGAACCTGTTCCAGTGCTCTGTGACCCTGTGCTGTAGTTCATACCCATTGCCCCTTGTCCTATCACAGGGCGCATTTTAGAAGAGTTTGTCCCCTCCTTCTTGACCCCCAGCCCTCAGATATTTATAAACATTGATTAGATCCCTTCTAAGTCTTCTTTTCACCAGACCAAAAAGCCCCAGGTCCCTCAACCTCTCCTACTAGGGCAGTGCTCCAGCCCCTTAATCATCTTTGTAGCCCTGCATTGAATCAAGTAAATCCCTGTCCCTCTTGAACTGGGGAGCCCAAAACTGAAGGCAATATTCCAGGTGAGATCTTACCAGGGCAGGATAGAGGGGGAGGAGAACCACCCTCGCTCTGCTGGCCACTTTCCTCTTAATGCATCCCATGATCCCATTGGTCTTCTTGGCCACAAAGGCACATTGCTGTCCTATGGATAGCTTCTTGTCCACCAGGACCTCCAACTCCTTCTCCACAGGGCTGCTTTTCATCAGATCGCCTCCCAGCTGGTACTGATGCAATTTATTACTCCTTCCCAGATGCAGGAATCTGCACTTTTTACAGATGAAAAGTATGTGTACCTTTCCAAAGCCATTTTTGGGTCAGAAGCAAAGCGTGGCCCAGCAGGAATTTAAGAGTGAAGTTGTATTATGAAGTATATACTCCTGGTGGAATAGCTTCTTAGCAATNCCCCTGCCATAGGCAGGGACACCTCCCACTAGTACAGGTTACTCAAGGCCTCGTCCAACCTGGCCTTGAACGCCTCCAGGGAGGGAGCAAACGTGTCCCTTCTCTGGACACATTCCAGTTCCATCTTTGCAAACCAGTAAGCCAAACCAGATTATTTTCAGTTCAGTTGTATAAAGTTGATAACTCATTGTTTTTAAAACAAAGTAAGCTTTAGAAAGGCTAAGAAAATTACTCAAGACCTCAAGAAAAGCAGAATCAGCCTTGGAGTTCTGTAGCTCCTGGTCTTGAGTATTTAAAACAGACATTTCATTTTTATAGCCTGCAAGTTGTTTGTAAGTGGGGAAAAAAAGTATAGAGCAGTAAGGCCAGGTCTGGACAAGCATCTTTACTTGTGTAACAGTTGTAAACAGTAGGTCGTGTTTCTGTGATGGGAGTAGAAGTCCCATGATAAATGAAGGTAGCCTGAAATCTCACTGGAAGTGGTTAGGTGGAAAATTAATAACAATTAAAATTTGACAAAGCACAAGTAGTAAATGAATTGCCTTCCTTTCTCCTCAAGGATTTGGTAGAGGAGATATGAATACCTGATGTAGAAGTGTTTGCCAGGTCATTGAGTTCAAGAGAAGGATCAGGAGACCAGAACGCTGGAAAAATTAGGCTTGAATACATTGTTATGTGTAATTTAAAGACCTCCAAACAGCTCAAGCCTGTATTCAGAAGTGGAACAACCATGTAAGTGAAACTGGGGGGGGGCGGGGGGAAGTTACTATAACATCTGTATACAAGAAGGAAAAGTGGACACAATTTATCTCTAGTGCAGAACAACTTGTAAAAGGGAGCAGGGTCCAGTGCAGGGTACGGAGCCAGGAGGATCGCCAGCTCCAATCTGTTCCGAGCCACCGACGCTGTCTGACCCAGGCAGGTCACTTGACTTTTTTGTGCCTCTGTCAATCCAGCTGGAAAATTGGGTAACAAAAGCAGGACCTTGCTGAAAAACAGATGCTCCATCTGAGTTGAGCTGTCCTGGATAAACAAATTGCAAAACATTGATAGATGCCACAGTAAAACAAAGCTGGGCCTACAGTCGGTAGGAAGAATGAACAATGCGAGGAAGACCCAGATAACAGTCCTGAGGGCTTGAAGAAAGCCATTTGTCTCCAAGTTCACAGGTGAAATAAGGAACTCACAGGATGGGTGCAAAACTGGTTTATGTCAGCAATTAGAAAATTGGGAAGATGATGCTGTGTAAACTTTGGTTTCACGTTGTCCAAGGTGTGAAAACAGCCTCAGTCATTTATTCCTTATGGTGAAAATTTAGGTGCTGTGTCTAATGAGCATAATCAGATATCTGGATGGGACCATCAGAGACTGCATGTAGTTCACTGGTATTTCTTTAATGATACACTTTAGAGCTTTAAGGGGACCCCACTGGAAATCATATGGACTTCTTTTTTTTAATTTCCATTAATTTACATCTCAGTCTGGGATCCTGAGTTCTTCAGAAACACATCTTACAGAAGCCAACTACATAGGCTTTGAATTTTCACTTGAACCCAGAGGTTCAAATTTGGTTAGAGAGCGAGCACTGTGTTAGGAGAAAATATGACAAAGCACATATTCCAGATTCCCTGGATTGCTAGAGGGTGACTTAGGGTGCCTCTTAAAAATGTGCTGTAGAAGAGGGATGTATTTATTTCATTATTTAAAATTACTTTTTCACTACCTCTAAAAATGTGAAGGATGTGAATTTTTTATGAAAAAATTATGTTGATATTTGTAAGGAAAAAAAAATACTCTGGTTGTAGTCTATTAAGAGGTCTTCAGCACCAGGATTCAGAAAACTTAAGTTCTTGACTCTGCTAATAGCTGTTGAATGCTTGGCTTGCTATTTTGTGTCTTTTTGCCTCAGTTTCCCTATATGGACATTGGAAATATGATTTTTTTAATCTCTTTTGTATAGAGCTGCTGCTGTCAGATAAGAGTTAGGGTTAAAGCTGTTCATGATTCATTGCAATGAGTTAAAGGAGCCCCCTTATCTTATTATTTAATTGTGGTGTTTATATTTTTTTGCTCTACTGACTGATATGGATATGACAGAAGGAGAAGAGCAGCTACATGTATGCTCATTCAGTAAGGAAGGAAGGACATTGAATCACAGAATTAACCAGGTTGGAAAAGACCTTGGAGTCCAAGCTATCACCTAGCACCCACTAAATAACTAAACCATGGCACTAAGTGCCTCATCCAGTCTCCTTTTAAACATCTCCAGGGACAGTGACTCCACCACTTCTCCAAGCAGCCCGTTCCAATGCCAATCACTCTTGGTGTCAAGAACTTCTTCCTAACTTGCAGCCTAAACCTGCCCTGAGGAAGGTTGAGACTGTGTCCCCTCATTCTGTCCGTGGCTTCCTGTGAGAAGAGACCAACCCCACCTGGCTGCAGCCTCCCTTCAGGTAGTTGTAGAGNGCTGAGCCTTAGAGTGGCAGATCATTTTGTAGGCAGAATTATTGAAAAGCCAGAATAATATTCAGGAGGAAAAATACTTCCAAGAACCTGAAATGTGTTTCATTGGGAGATGTGTGCCAGAACCAGATGTCCAACAAGTCATTAGTTTCCTGTCCTCTGTCGTGGCAAGGAAACTTCTTGTTGGAAGATGTGTTATTATGGCAGCAATGGAATTGCTTTGAGAATCATCCAAAAACAATTTCAAGAGCTACAGAGAAAGATGCTAACTCCTCTGTATACGACACAAGTGGTATTTTCTAATTCTACAACCATGTTAAGACTTACCTGTCCTCTGGGCTGCTGTGTGTTTTGCTCTAGGTGGGCCCCTTTCTTCTGGCTGCCCGAGGAAGTAAAAATACACTGCTCTGTCAAACTGGCATTGGGAGTGAAAAAGGAGTCAAAAGGCAGAGGCAACAACTGAACTAAGTTTTTAAACTTTAATGTAGTTAAGAGGTCTTTTTTCTACCTTCAGNCTAGCACCCACTAAATAACTAAACCATGGCACTAAGTGCCTCATCCAGTCTCCTTTTAAACATCTCCAGGGACAGTGACTCCACCACTTCTCCAAGCAGCCCGTTCCAATGCCAATCACTCTTGGTGTCAAGAACTTCTTCCTAACTTGCAGCCTAAACCTGCCCTGAGGAAGGTTGAGACTGTGTCCCCTCATTCTGTCCGTGGCTTCCTGTGAGAAGAGACCAACCCCACCTGGCTGCAGCCTCCCTTCAGGTAGTTGTAGAGAGCAATGAGTCTCCCCTGAGCCTCCTCTTCTCCAGGCTGAACACCCCCAGCTCCCTCAGCCTCTCCTCACAGGGCTGTGCTCCAGGCTCCTCAACAGCTTTGGTGCCCTTCTCTGGACATGTTCCAGCACCTCAACATCTTTCTTAAATTGAGGGGCCCAGAACTGGACACAGTACTCAAGGTATGGCCTAACCAGTGCTGAGTACCAGCACACTTGGTGTCTTCTGGAAAGTCTACGCATGAAGTGCAGTTCTGAGGATCTTGAGACACCACTTCATCATATGTTTTACTACATTTTGAGACTTACATAAACAGTCTAAAACGGCAGCTTGGGATGTATTTAAAAGAGTTGTTCTTTGGCCTTTCTGATAGGATAAGGCAAAGTTAATTTGAAGATTCCAAGATAACTAGAAAGGTTTTGAGCAGGGTGAAGTACTGGGTTCATCTTAATCATAGAATCATAGAATGGTAGGATTGGAAAGGACCTCAGAGATCATCCAGTTCCGACCCCCTGCCATAGGCAGGGACACCTCCCACTAGTACAGGTCACTCAAGGCCTCGTCCAGCCTTGCCCTGAACACCTCCAGGGAGGGAGTAGCCACAACCTCCCTGGGCAACCTGTGCCAGTGCCTCATCACCCTNAACGGTGTTGCCAAGACATCTCTGTGTCATCTGTTGCTGAGCAGTGCTTACACAGTCAAGGCCTTCTCTGCTTCTCCCACCAGCTGACCAGTGAGGGGTGCACAAAAAGTTGGGAGGAGATGCAGCTGGGACAGCTGATGCCAATTGACCACAGGCATGATCTGTACCATATGACATCACACTCAGCATGTAAAGTTTATGGGGAGAAGGAATAAGTGGGGAACATTCAGAGTGATGGCATTCGTCTTCCGAAGTGACCATTAGGTGTGATGGAGCCCTGCTTTCCTGGAGATAGCTGAACACTTGCCTACTGATGGGAAGTGGTGAATGAATTCCTTGGTTTGCTTTGCTTGTGCAACTTTTCTTTACCTGTTAAACTGTTGTTATCTCAACCCACAATTTTTCTCACTTCTACCCTTCCAATTCTCTCCCTCACCCCACTGTGAATGGAGTGAGCAAGCAGGTGTGTGAGGCTTAGTTGCCAGCTGGGGTTACACCACAATAGTCCTTTTTGGTGCTCAATGTGGGGTGTGAAGGGTTGGAGATAATAACAGATTGACCAGAGCATATTAGAAGGGATTTACATCTGTTAACTGTTGCAGTTTGTGATATTGATTCATCTCTTCTCGATATTAGTTTGTCTGACCTGCACCATGCTCTTTTTTTTTTTTTCTGCTGTACACATTGAAGATTGGTGTTGACTTTTGCAGATTGCTGTGCTCTGCAGTGATTAGTTATGTTTTGCCTGAGAGATTTGTTGTTAAAACACCGACCTTGAGCTTAATCTGATATTTGGGCTCTGTACTGGAGCCATTACTGTGCTTCGTGTACCATTTCATGGAGACAATTAGCAATTACACTTCCTCCTCTGATAGGTTATTTTTGGGGGCAATACAGAGCAGCACCTTCACCACCTCCTCCTGTGATGTTTTTTCTGCCATTACAGTATCTTCTTAATATCCTGAACATCACTGAGTACTTAAAGTACTTCTGTTGGTATTTCTTAGGAATATTGCTTCTGTTTAGTCTAAAGTTACCAAGTAATGTAGGAATATGACCCAGGCTCCACAAGTGTGGTTATGGGTAGTACAGCACGTGTGAGAATATGGGCAGGTAACTAGAGAACTTAGCTCCTCCAATCATCTGGAGCTTCATTCCCAAACAACTATAGGATACTAATGAAGTGATAGAACACTTCAAAAAGAAAGAAAAGGAGAGGAAAAAAAAAAAAAAAAAAAAGGTGTGGTGGGTATTCCAAAGAAGTACAACTTGGAAAAGCATCTCTGTATTAATAACCCTGCTTTCAGCACAAAAACAAAATATAGCCCCACCCCAGCTACTATGAAGAAAATTAACTCTATCCCTTCCAAAATCAACACACCGTGGTTAATCTTCCAAATGCAAACAGCCAACGTGGGGAGGTGTTTTTGTAGTTAAAAGGCACAGGGCTCTATTCAGTTAGCATCTCTGCTAAGTAGAATCCCGAGTAGTCCTGGTCAAATCACTCAGAGTTTTGCTTTTTCTAGGTTAACAAACAGTTTCTCAAGGAGATGTCTGCCATCTCTCCCTGAGTTTACAGCTGCCAAGGTCTGCAGTTGACTTTATCCAAGTACATTTTGTGATACCTAGGACTGTATTGCACCTATCTTGTTTAAGCCTAGCTTCTAAATCTTGTAATAGTCCTCTATTAGAGGAAAATGTCCTCTACTGGGAGAAACGCTGCCTAAAGCATGAGGCAAATACTGCCTTTGCCAGTGCACCTGGCAGTAACAATAGACTGTGAACTACAAAGGATGACATACTGCAATTAGTTTGTGAATGAGCTATTCAAGATACTATCTAAGGGATTGGGGATGGATTTGATGTCTTTGTATGTTCTAGCATCGACAAGGATCAGTTTAGAATTGGACTTAGAACAGTTAAAGAGGCTATTCTCCTTACTTAACCTAATTTGCAGTCATTTATGTCCACTCTTTCTCAAACCATCGACAGGGACTCCTACACCAAATGGGCTGGGATTATTAGTATGTTAGGAGGTGT
The DNA here is from genome assembly GCA_013399055.1 of Ramphastos sulfuratus. Classification (NCBI taxonomy): domain Eukaryota; kingdom Metazoa; phylum Chordata; class Aves; order Piciformes; family Ramphastidae; genus Ramphastos; species Ramphastos sulfuratus. The sequence goes on along the minus strand of WBNM01034700.1, from coordinate 206,180 downwards.
CATGCTCAGAGCGGCTGTCCATAGGGAGTCCCGGCAGAGACGGGCACTGTACCATCGGGACATGGCAGTACAGTTCTAGGCGAGTGGTCTGTCTGTGCTGAGGAACTGAATAAATTGCAACAACTAAAGTTTTCGGCTTCCTTCGTAAAAGTCAGTTCTTGCATAACTAATTGTGAGCAGCGAGGAGCTGCCCCTTCTTGTTTCAGTCTGATAAATTGCCATAAGGTACAATAAAATAGATTGCTCTCCAGGCATTGCTCTGGTAGCCTGTCGCTGGCGATGTAATGCAGTTGCAAATGGGAAGGGCAGGTGGTCCAGACAACTGCAAATGGAAAGGTGTCAGCAAGACAATCTTCTATTAAGAAGTGATGCAATTAAGAAATGGTTTGAGGACCCCCATATTAACCCGTAAAGCAACAGACACTCGGAGGGAATTGCCTTCTTACTGACTTTTGCCTGCTGAGCTCTATTTTTCACCCTTGGTATAAGCATCTCTCCTCTAATATATTTCTCTGTTTCTGTCTGTGATAGTGAATCTTGCCAGCTGCTATCGGAAAGATGCAAAGACTAAAATGGGATAAAATAAAACTGAAAGGAAAGGAGAAAATAAAAGATTTGCTGTAATTTCAAGACACAGTAATGGTGGATAGAGACTGAAACTGATAGTAATCAAACAAATCAGAAATGAGGACCTCTAGGCCAGTCTGAGAACTTGTCCTGAAATGTGTGGTTTTTTTCAGGTGTGGGCTTAGGGGAAGAAAGCTGGGATAAGTCCTCTGTTATTGCCTTGAATGGCTGCTGCGTGGCTCTTTCCCAAGGACTTTGTTTCCCAGGGCAGTATTTGTGGCTTCTGTAAGCATCCACTCTGTGCTTGTCAGTGCAGAGAAGACAAAGCAAAGAGAGCTTGTACCCTGATGGAAGCAGCACTGGTCATGGATAGAGAACTGTTTGTGGTTTCATCCCGAAGACTTTGTTCCGGGCTCTGCCACAGAGCTAGGGAGAGGCTTTAAGCCAGCCAAACCCTGTGTCTCTGTTCCTCACGCAGCTGAACATGACAGTGACACTTCTCTTCCCATGGGAAGGATATTGAGGCCTTTGGCTGGAAGTCATCCTGCAAGGCACGGGTGTGAAGCTGCTCATGTGCTGCTATGTGAAATTGGCTCTCTGGTCTGCAGCCAGCCATGTACAGAAGTCTCTTTGGAGACAGCAGGACTTAAACACGTTCTGAAGTTTAAATGTATGCTGAAGTGGTTTGTAAATGCAGGTCTTTGTGACTAACAATACTTATGTGGCAGTGTGATTAAGATCGTGATCTTGGCTGTTTCTGAGAAGGCTTTGTCTTTCCCATTGGCTTCTGTGGCTCTACACTTACTGCAATGTTATTTTAAAGAAAGTGGGGTTTGTAGTTGTAGTTAAGGCACAGCTTGCATGGCCTGAGGTTTTTATAAGTCTTAGCAAAGAAAGAATGGGAAAGGGGAAGAAGAAATCTACCTCAAATGCTGTCTGCTAGAGGATTGAAAAGCAACTGTTGCATTGCATAATAAAGAAAAGTCACTTAAAAATGCAAAAATAATTTTATTACTAGAAGCAGGCTTAAAAAATTGATTGCAGAAGCTGAGTTTTAGAAATAAGAATGAATTGTAAGCTGAAGCCTCTGAAATGCCAGTTGCAGTCACTTGAGTAGATGGGGGCATGGTGAGTTGTTGCTTGAGAGTTAATGAGGAATTTTGTAAGGTGCTATATATCACTTTAAGAAGACATGATAAATTGCCACTAATGGTATTGTGTGTATAAATGGGAGCTGGTTTTGCTCTGCATTTAGTTCTAGTGATTGGGTGGTACACCTGGAAAGACTTGTATTTTAATGGGCCCTTTTTAGCACTTTTGCACCTCGTATGTTCTGGATTATATGTGATTGATGGCTTTGAATGTATGGGAAGGAAAGATATGTAGATCTTAATGCTTTTAAACCATTTGTTTCCCAGTCTCTGTAAAAGGCCTCTCTGTTTTCTGGGTAATGGTTTATACTTCCCAAGTAAACAGAAGGATGGTTCTGGGCCTTTGTCTTTTAACACTGTCAGTCCAGCGTTTTTTATAGAAGGATTGTTCAGTTTATAACGCTCTTAAGATAGCTATTTTCATGTCAGTCACTAGAGACAAATAAGATAAGATAAAATAAAATATCAAAAGATTTGATAAAAAGATTAATTTAGTACATTAAGTAGATTTTAAAAATAAAACCAAACCAAAAGATCGTAGTTTGCTTCACTTTCATTCCAGGCATTCTCCTAATTCCAATTTCACACATCAAGATCTCTTGCTCCCCTCTAAGTCACACTGATTCCTTCACAGACACAACCTTCCCCCCCATCTCCTGGTGGGCTCCGTCAGTGCTTACTTTGCCCAGAGAGGTTGCTTTGGAGCAGCGCTAAAGCATTCTGCTCTCCCCCTCTAACCTAGGGAGAGACAGACCCAAACTGGAAATCAAACACAGGCTGCTTTCCCTGTGTGGAAGTGCAGACCTTACCTGCGGGCTGGCCCTGCAGTGGTGCTTGCTCTGTGCTCCTCAACAGGATGTTCAGAGGAGACTCTTGGGTTTTTTAGCACTGATACCTTGGTGCAGGGTTAGTGATTAACTGTTGCTTGGTTTTAAGCACCCACATGTCTGCTGCCTGTTTGTGTATGTATGCAAACCCCAGTTCTTCTGGAAAGAAAACTCTGAACGCTGACTGCAGGCTTCTCCTGCAGCTCACCACACGTGCTTCAGTCCCATGGCCTTTTGCCCTTCAAATCCTTGGGCAGATTTTGAGCTGATGTTAGCAGGAAAAGTACAAACTGACTTTTACTGCAGCGTAGCTTAATACTGCAGGGTTGAAAGGCAAGTGCATTAACCTCTGCTGCCCCGCGTTTTAATACATTCCTAATTGCTGCTTGTACCCTGTACTTTGTCACTTGTAGCTGAATTTTTCAGTTCTTGTCTTTTCCAGACCGTTGTTGATGCTCAGCGTTGGTGCCGCCTCTTAGCTGGATCGCTGCTGTCTGTTTCTAAAGTGAAACAGAGGAGCAAGAGTAACCTCTAGCATTTCTTACCCGTGCTGCTCTTTGTTGCCCTAGGACTGAAAGTGCATAGAGAAGATGTAAAGGTCTACAGGCTTTACTTCTCTGTCTTAAGCAATTCCTGTATCTGTTGTTCAGGAGCTAGACTGATGTTCTTTAGAGTAACAAAGCTTACCTTGGCCTGTATTTCTCAGTTTTGTGCCCCTGTGTCTTCTGTTGTCAGCTTGCAAATTCAACTAAGGAAAGAGATTAAGTTACTTCAGAATGTTTCTGATTTTTACATGCTTCCTTGTTAAAATTAGATTTTCTGAATAATTGCATTAAGGTACTTTGTACCTCCCTCCCAATAGCTCCTTGTATTTAGTTTCTGTTCATTGCAGGTTAGATACATGGGTCAGGGTCACAGAGGCAGGTAGACATCCAGCAAATGTCATCAGGAGTTAAGTGCACAGGCAGCTTTGTGACATGATGACAGTGCACACTGCAAGGGTCAGTCCATGTTCCCACTGCTTAACAGTGTCTCCAGCAAGAGAGAGAAATCACTCCCCCCATGTTGTGAAGGACACAGTTAAATGCCTTCTCAAACTTAGTGGGAGGTGTCCCTGCCAATGGCAGGGGGTTGGAACTAGATGATCCTTGAGGTCCCTTCCAACCTTACCATTCTATGATTTTATGTGTTTCAGAGCAAGGAGCCAAACCTAGTTCTCCAAATTCAAGTGCAGTGCTATAAGCACAAGATCAACTTTTCTGGTGCTGGATTTTCTGCCAGCTTGTGAAATTATGAGTTGAGAAAGCACTTTAACCTAGCCTAAGTGTATAGAGTACACATTAATTTGAAACCTGGGTTGCTAAGCTGCTAGAGAAACATAAGTAGAAATTAAAATCTGCAGAGATGTATTCTGCCAATTTTTTTAATTTCCTCTGTTACTTGTGTTCAAAGTGTGATGCTACTACCTGCTTGGGTTTAACTGCAAAGTGTACCCACCCAACTTGGCTTTCAACTGTAATACAAAACAATTAAATGCCGGGAGAAATGCAAAAGAGGGGAAAAAATAACTACCATAGCTTGATAGTTTAAATTTATTAAAACAAATGATTATTGATAGTGCTTTGGAAATAAAAGGCAAACTTGCTACTTTCAAGCTGAAATATTCCTTTTGTGTAAGACAGCACAGCTAGGATTTTTCTAGCATTTTTTAAAATAGGCTTCTTAGTATGCTGATGGAATAGAAGAATGGGCTGCCCAGGGAGGTGGTGGAGTCACCATCCCTGGAGGTGTTCAAGGCACGTTTGGATGTGGCACTTGGTGCCATGATCTAGTCTCGAGGTCTGTGGTAATGGGTTGGACTTGATGATCTTTGAGATCTCTTCCAACCTTGCTTATACTGTGATACTGTGAAATTTATTAATACCAGTGTCATTCCAACCTCAAGGTAGTCATGTCTAATAGAATGCATCAGTTGTGGTTTTGGTTTCGGTATGTAAATGTATTTGTTCCCTGTAAGTCCTAGCACAGGGAGCCTGTGTTTGTAGTAATTATTGTATTTTTTTAATTACATTGTTTCCTATCTTTTTAATACTTGGGAGACTATTAGCATCACTTGTGAAGAATCCTGTCTTGAAGTTTTGGGAGCCAGAACACTGTATCTGAGGGGAAGGGAGGGAGGGAAGGAAGGAAACCTAGATCGGTTGAGTAGTGCATCTTAGTTGTACTTTCAGCTTCCTTAATCAGGCAAATAACTACCAGATTATGTTCATAATATTGCTAGGGATCCTTGAGAATAAAAAAATAGCTGCACTGCAAACTTGCTCAAAACCCAAGAAATCTGCCCCAAAAAATGTTCCACACCCCTCTTGGTGTGCAAGAAAATTTCTTTTCATGGAAAGCAATAGACACTCGAAGTGAATAATGGGAATGCATTTGAAATAGGAGCTGTTATTTTGGGAAATTTCATTTGGTTGGATTTGAAATGAAGAGAGTCTGAGATTGCACTGGAGTAACTGTTATTTAATGAAAACAGTTGCAAAAAGATACATTAAATGTTTTTTATTGTCTTTTAATGTTTGCATTGGCTTTAGTAGGTAAAAAAATGGATGGGAATGCTTCTGAACTATCTGAACTCTCTAGATATAAATACTGGACATGTTTTATGAGTCTCCTTCTCTGGAGCCTTTCAAAACCCACCTGGATGCATTCCTGTTAAGACTACCCTAGGTGATCCTGCTTTTGGCAGGGAAATTGGAGTCGATGATCTCTGAGGTCCCTTCCAACCTCTAACATTCTGTGATTCTGTGTTTCTGTGCTGTAGTCATACACAATAAGGTGTCTCTGTTATGTGTTATCTGACACTTAAATCCTCCAATTGGACCTTTTAGTGGAAAACTTCTCCTATATTCTACCCCAGAGTATTTTGAGGAAAATACAGTATTTCAAATAAAAATAGTTTTTAAAAAGCACATCTATTCTATCTCATACTTAAGTAGAATGCCTCATCCACATTTGGCAATTTATCTTCAACAGCCTAGTGTTTAGGGATGTTGTTATTCTTTATCTCAGAGTTTGAGCACAGTATGGAGACTGCTTGTCCAGGATTTCATAGGTGTGCTTGAGCATCCTCTGCCTGAACAACGAATGTGCTCGAGATGAGAAATCTTTATGTGAAAAATAGTATGATGAAAGTCTATAGAGACAGACTGAGAGAGTTGGGGTTATTCAGTCTGGAGAAGAGAAGGCTCCAGGGAGACCTTATTGTGACCTTCCAGTATCTGAAGGGGGCCTACAAGAAAGCTGGTGAGGGACTTTTTAGGGTGTCAGGTAGTGATAGGACTAGGGGGAATGGTGCAAAACTAGAAGTGAGTACATTCAGATTGGATGTTAGGGAGTTGCTCTTCACCATGAGGGTGGTGAGACACGAACAGGTTGCCCAGGGAGGTGGTGGTAGCCTCATCCCTGCAAGTTTTTTAAGGCCAGTCTGGATGTGGCTCTGAGCAACCTGATCTAGTGTGAGGTGTCCCTGCCCATGGCAGGGGGATTGGAACTAGATGGTCCTTTTGGTTCCTTCCAGTCCTGACAATTCTATGATTGTATGGTGTTGAACCACAACCTTGTGAATCCAGAAGAATTATGAAACTGTTTTGGTTGGAAGAGACCTTTAAGATCAAGACCAACCACTAACCCAGTACTTCCATGTCTGCCACTAAACCTTGTCCCTCCTTACCACTCTGTATGCCTTTTAAACAGCTCCATGGATAATGACTCTACCACTTCCTTGTGTGTGAGGAGGACTGTGAAATGTCTATGAGCTTCATGTTTGTTTGGAGCACAGTGGACTGGGCTGCAGAAGATCATGTGAAAACAAATCAGAATGACCTCTCCTGTGTCAGGATGCACATTGCCTACACAGCCAGAAACTTACCCTAGCTCTCAAGTGTCTCAACTGCTCTAAGCAAATCATAGAATCAACCAGGTTGGAAGAGACCTCCAAGATCACCAGTCCAACCTATCACCCAGCCCTAGCCAATCAACCAGACCATGGCACTAAGTGCCCCATCCAGGCTTTTCTTGAACACCTCCAGGGACAGTGACTCCACTTCCCTGGGCAGCCCATTCCAATGCCAATCACTCTCTCTGTCAAGAACTTCCTCCTAATATCCAGCCTAGACCTCCTCCAGCACAATTTGAGCCTGTGTCCTCTCATTCTGTTGCTGGTTGCCTGGGAGAAGAGACCAACCCCCACCTGGCTACAACCTCCTTTCAAGTTGTTGTAGACAACAATGAGGTCTGCCCTGAGCCTTCTCTCTTCCAGGCTGCACACCCCCAATTCCCTCAACCTCTCCTTAGCTGTGGCCCAGGCCCCTCATCAGCTTCGTTGCCCTTCTCTGAACACATTCCAGTACCTCAACATCTCTCTTGAATTGAGTGACCCAGATTAAGTGTGTCGAGGAAGAAATAACTAAACAGGTACTGTGTACCACAAGCAAGCACAGTGAAAAAAATTTATCTCTCTTTAGAAAAAAAAACCCTCAGAGTTAGCTTAGAAAAGGGGAGGGGGGAAGCAAGACAGACAACTTGCAATCCATCCCTCATATAAAGGTTGCCCCAGGCAGTTTTGTGATGCTCATGGAAGCATATGATATTCATTGCATGGGCCCATCATTAATGATGACTTTCTGGGAGCATGGCTTAAGTTGTTCCCACTTGGGGCAGGTTAGCTAGAAAATTGATCCAATTTTATTAAAGAGTCATTTTCTTTGCTGTCTGGCAGTGGTCTCTGGAAAGATGTTTTGTCTCTTTCACGCTTGGCATTTGCTTTAGTAGGATCTCAAAAATCTGATGCCCAAATTGAGTTTTGCAGGCAAAACTACATTGTGGCTAACATTTTGTCTCCCAGCATGGACAGTTTAAAACAGAGCTCAACAAATCCTTCCCCACTTATGCTGGAGGTGAAACTATTGTTTTCAGTCACAGCCCTTTAGTCAAAAATAAAATACATTTACAGAGGGTTAATTACCCACCATATATATATATATATATATATATATATACACACATACCTTATGTGCATACTATAAACAAATTGTGATGCTTAGTGGAGCCCAATTTCTCACAATGGGCTGCTTTGCTTTGTCTTTGATGCAGTCATCATGTTCAGCAGCAGTAAATACTCTCTTATTCCCAGTTCTTACTCTCCCTGGATGAAATCCACCTTCCATCTAGACTGAACAAGTTTCAAATTAAAAATAA